>JAHDVE020001060.1:0-112441 GCA_022606495.2 Halesus radiatus | reverse complement strand
AATCTAATCTTAATAGCCTTTACGACTGGTGTCTTAAAAACAAATTAACTCTTAATGTAAAAAATGCCAACTTATGAGATTCCACAGAAAAAAAAAACCACTGCTGTTTACTTACTTTCTCAATAATCACACCTTATTATCTGTTGATGAAATCAGAGACCTTGGTATAACCTTTGACATTAAATTAACATTCATTAAACATATTAATAATATAACCAATAAAGCAATGCAAATGTTAGGATTTGTCTTACGGATTTCAAAAATTTAAACACTGTCAAATTACTGTACACTTCTCTTGTTAGAAGTCAACTAGAATTTAACTCCAACATTTGGAATCCTTACTACAGCGTACATGAAAATTCCTTTGAGCGAGTCCAACATAAATTTTTACGTTACATTAATTTTAAATTGGGAATACCCATCGAAAACATTAATTACCTCTCTCTGTTACAATTAATGGGACTCGATACATTAAAAAAAAGAAGAATTTGTTCAGACCTATTTTATTTATTTAAAATTGTTAACAACTTGTTGAACTCCCCTGAACTTCTCTCATTAATATGTTTCCATGTACCGGGTCGAACAGTATGCCACAAATTACCTTATCATTGTAACAATATAGGATCAAACGCTGAACTCAATTCCATAATGAATCGTCTGCATGTACTTGGTAATAAATATGTTTTAGACGATGCTATAAATATTGAAAGGATATCAACGTACAAATATTACTGTATTAAAGCTGTTTGTCAGCGCTTTGATCATAATTAAACTTACTATTGATTGTATTCACTCCTCAACACACAGTTTGCGCCATTGCACATTGTTATTATTTCTATGTTCATAATTGTATTGCACTGTTTTAACTTGTTTTATGTAAAAGCCCTAAGGGCGTAAATAAATAAATAAATAAATATATATTGTTAAGGTGTACAAATAAACGATATAAAGTGATAATAAACATTGTTATTTAAATGTAACTTTTAATTTATTTGGCACGATCAAGTGAATCAAATACTTGAGTCGGGTCATGTCAAGAGTCAGAATAACAGGAGAGTATGTATGAGACGATATATGAATGTGAATGAAGCAAGGAGTGTGTGCCTATACCTGTGGGGAAACAGCGTGGCGGTTAGTTTTTAGTTATTTAATTTTATTTGCAATGTGATATGGACCAGCAAAATGACAAAAGTTTCAACGAAATCATGAAGCTATATAATAAAAGCCTTTAGTACATTATATTATGTTAATAATAAGAATATATGGTAAATATTTCCAGTTGGGACTCAAACCGATTCTTTTATTTCCCCGCATATGCAAATATTTTTATGAATCTGAAAGTATTTTTTAAATTATGAGTTTTTATCAACGAAGTCCCAACTTGAAATATTTACCAATAACACTTCATTTCAACTGAATTATGATAAATAAACAACTATTTACATTGGCGGAGATGCAATTAATGCATTTAAAGCTTGGTGAATTTTATAATTCAGACTCGTCTTTAGGTTAATTTTTTATAGCCTAAAAACGAGTACCCAGTATGATTTTTATACATCTTACTCTTCTCCAAACGACAGTTATCATAACTCCTCATCTTCCAAATATACTAATAATGCTATGTCTAGATTGTCCATTCTCCACCGCAAAACGTCATTGTGTTCCCCGCATCACGACATATCTCGACCACTAGATAACAACGCTGCTTTCTTAGGAAACTGTAGTTTTACTGGACAGTACCCAGTCATACTGGACATTGACAGGGGTGAAAAGCTAGTTTTTTTTTTTTTTTAATTAATAAAAATGGCATAATAAAAAAAGTTAAAAAGTTCACACAATAAAATGTGTACTATAAGCATAAAATGAAAACCGCTTAAATAAATTAATTTATAAAGAAATTATTACAATGAATAATGATTTTACCATAAATATATATTTTTTTATAATGCACCATAGACTAAAACATTTTGTGCACATTTATTTAATTTTAACTTCCTGCTTTCGTCCTTTCAAACCATTTTTTTATAATCACTATAACTTTATGCATTCTTTAGGGAGTTTTTTTTAATATCTAAGTTCAGTTATTTTGTAATAGTAATAACCCAATAAATTAATGCTTGAATTAATGGATGAAAATAAATTAATGATTGTTTTCACCTTTTTGACAATGTTTTTTAATCATAATAATTAATGTTAAGAAGAAGTGATATTATATTAAAAAAAAAAAAAACATCTTTAGTTTTAAATTATAGTGAATTTTACTTACATGAAAAGCAAAAAAAAAGATTTAAAAATAAAAATCTTTGAAAATTAGTGTTAATTATTTCAATACAAACCCATCAATCGTTTCTTTTACATATATAAACAATATTATGTTCAAAATTATAATAATAAAATTATATTATATACCAAGGTATATAATATAATAATAAAATATACAAATATTGTATACTTTATCTGTATTTTAAAGACAAATTAGCTTTACCATAACCATATCTTCTTATGGTCAAATAAAATACCAAATATAATAATATTATTTATAACCTCATAATGTACAAGTAAATACTTAATTAAAACAATTTTAAAACTCAAATAAAGTGCAATTACTATTTTTTTCTAGATAATACTAATAATGCAAAAGTTTAAACTAGGCTTCACTCATCCAGCTGAATAAAAATGAGTATAAATGTGTTGCTTTTATCATAATTATTATTTATGATTTTATCATAGCAAGACATAATTTTTTTTACAAATTCAAAGTTTTATGCAAAAATAAAATTAAAGCTCATATCTGGGGCTTCCATATATTGAATGCAAAATTCATGTTAATTTGTTTTTCCCTGGGCGGAAGTTGAATCCGCAATCTGTCAACTTCAAGTCAGATGTGTAGACCACTATGCTGTGAAGGTCATTGTCATCATTACATATATACTTGAGTAAAATATTATTGTTTCATAATTAATTTAATTATAAAAATGAACTAGAGTATAATAATAACTAACAGTTAAAAGCATTCAAGGCCGTCAGGTCGAGGGATAAGGTTCTCGACTACGAATTAGGAGGTCACAGGTTCAAATCCCGGCGTGTGAATGCAAATTTTATCTAGTTAATTTATGTTATCTCATAAATAATTTATTTAAAATAATACATAGCTTATTTGCAGCACATTTCAGAGTGGAAGATACCTCGGTATTGCGAATGGTGAAAGACCACTATTCAGAATTGAAATTGGTTTGGTGACCGGATCTGAACAGCAAGGTACTTCCTCTACCTCATATTATTTCCCTCCCCACTACCTTCAGCCTTACAACATATCCCAATTGGGGATATGCCATAGTCTCATTAGCTGTTGGGAGCAGTTGCAACTCTTGTGCGGTATTCACATTAAAAAAAATGCACAGAATAATAATATAAAAAAAACCATTTTGAACACAAGAGATTAAGACAATAGATAATTTTATCTATCATCTACGACGTATTATGCATGGCTCGCGTAACTGAGATAACGCTCTGTCCTCCATATTACCAAGTGAAATTATTTTTTCCTAAGGAATAGAGACTTAGTAAAGCATGTTGTGAATTCTGGCATCTGACCAAAGTTTCCAAATGTTTTCCTTCCCACTTCGCCGTTGACCTGGAGGCACAATGCCATAAAATCAAAGTCTCCATCCTGCCGGTCCAGGTGATCACAGAGAGATTGGATAAACCACGTCCCATAAACCGGATCTCGATATGACGCAAAATTAGGGACTGTGGAACAATGAACAAACATGTCCGATTTATCAGGAGATGTTGAACTTGCAGGTGGTCGCGGTCCGTCATGCTGCGGCTGGTTGTGTTTGAGCAAGGACAGTTTGTCTTCTCCTTGGCAGGCTTGGATGAATATAATCTTAGGTTTCCCGGCCAGGTCCGGGGCTTCTGACACGTAAAGCATTTTCTCAATATTTTCAATTTCAATTCCAACTCCATCCGTAGCAAAAACACATCCCCTGGCCCCGTGAGTCAGGAGACAGAGTGCGAACACACTGTGCTCCGATGATACCATGGTTGTTGCAGCAAGTCTTATCTTCAGAAGTGTATCGTTATGATTTAGGTTTGTAAATATCACAACCTTAAAGCCGAGAGATTCCCACGAATTGGTCAGACGTTTAACATCCTCGTCTGAGCCAGCGCGTTCTCCCAGATCGGCTACACGTTCGGGATTTGTCTCGTTTTTAAACACAACTTGATTGATTATAACAAACAGACCAATAGGAGTTGAATTTCTGATTGTATAACAACCATATTTGTCATCTCGGAAAGTTCTCGGTTGCACACTATTAGCGCTACTAGTTGAAGCTTCCACACTATTTTGTTGCGATAAAGGCTTTTGCAATTGAAAATTTGCTGAAAGCATCGCATGCTGAAAATTATCCTGTATTATTTTCCGTTTTGGTATAGTTGGATTTGTGATGAACAGACGTTCTATGTTGGGAATACTTGCATGAGAAAGGGTGACATGTGGTTTAATAACATTTGGAGATTTATTGAGGAATTCTTCCATGGCTAACAGATCATCACAATGTTCAGTGAAATTCAATGACTTCAATATTGCCACAAATTTCTGTATATTTGATGCTACAATGTTATCCGACCTGGCAGTAGGATAGTTTTGAACATTGAAAGCACCCAATTGGATGTATTGGTGTCTAAATAACTTTAGGAGGAAATATTCAAGATATTCCAAATCCAGCCTTTCTAATTTAATACCCGGGCAATCCCTCAACACTGTGGCAACCAGATTTTTAGTATCTTTACTGTCTAAAGATTCACAAACGGAGTATAGAACTTTCTTCATAGGGTGGATGAATAGCGAAGTCTGCAAGCAGTATGGTAAGAAATGCGCAATGAGCAAATCTAGATCAAGGTCTAACTTTTTTAGATTACTAAAGGATTTCAGTATCAAAAGGCCTTCTACCAGTTTCTCTTTCCAAAATGGACCACTACTTAAAGCCCAATTATGCAGTAGATTCATCTGAAGCAATTGGCAAGATGTGCTTTCTTTGCTGGCTTTGTACGTCAGGCATAATCTCTCTTGAGCAACTGGCACAACATCATAGAGCAGGAAAACCAGAGCAATCTTCTCTTCCAATAGTAAATCATTCTCCAAGTGTTGCAGCACCTCAAGATTGAACTTTGGATTTGGAAATAAGCAGCTGGAAGAGTTTAATTCCATTCTTCTGCTGACTCAAAATCTATATCTCCACTTGGAAAACTTTGTCACAATAATTTGAAATGTATCACCGTTGAAAATCTAATCGGTTAATCACTTTAACACAAGTATAAAATAGTACACTGACATTAATTTACAACTTGGGAACGAAACATAGATTTAGAAAAAATTGAATTTGGTCTAACTACAAAGTTTTTCCAAAAAATAAAACCGTCGGATGAAGATGTATGGGAGAAGTTTCTGAAATTATGACAGATTTCAACATAGACAAATCGCGAGCACATATTTTCAATGAGTTAAATTCATATATAATCATAATCACAATCGCTTTTCGAGATATAGTCATTAAACATTGAAAGTAGGCAAACAAACGAAACGTAAATATTTTTTTTCACTTAAACAGCGTTTGGACACTAATTTGAATGCTTAATAAATATAATATATTAAAAATCACGTCATTTTAGGTTCACAGCCTCGCTTTACTATAGTTACAGGCTTATAATACAGGCGTCAATCGTATTAGCTCGTGTTCACATTCACAAAACACTTGGCAGCTAATGTCGGTATGCCTATATGAACTTTGTATAACTTTTTAACCAGTAAAAAGGCTGTTATAATATCTTTTTTGTTGAAAAGAAAAAATAAATGGATTGAGAACAAAATTATCATGAATCTTAATATCCATACAATTTCGCGGTATGAGTGTTAAACACATAAATCTGAGGATCTGAAAATGCGGCTTGTCGAAATTTGCAAGGCGAGTTTGAAAAATTGACGATACGATATTGGTGCGCAGAAGACTTCTTTCTGATAATACTTGTCTTTCTAGATTCTATTGGTTGGGTTTTGTAAAACTTGGGAAGTCCGGTATAGGATGACATTTAGAATTATATTAGAGTCAAAAGGTCTAAAGTCCTAAGGTCGAGGTGTATATCATCTATGCTAAGGTCATTGCACCCACTTCCAACAACCAGTCACCGTCTCTATATGCAAGATACCGATGATATTGTTATTTTTTTAGTAAAAAGATTAGTCTTCAACAGTTTTAGTAACTCCTCCAATTTATTATATTTGAAGGCCTCCGTAGTCGAGGGGCAAGGCTCTCGACTACGAATTCGAAGGTCGCGGGTTAAAATCCCGGCGTGCGCAAATAAATTTTATTTAATTGATTTGTGCTGTTTCACAACTAATAAATTTAAAAATAATATGTAGCATATTTGCGCATGTTCCAGAGTGGAAGATACTCTCAGTATCGTCCTGGTGAAAGACCACCATTCAGAATTGAAACGTTGCTTGAAATGGCTTTTAGCCGTGTTGGTGATCAGATCTGAATAGCCAGGTATTTCCCCACCTTCCTCTCCCCTTCACCTTCCCCTCCCCAATGCCTTCAGCCTCACAACATTCCCCAATTGGGGATGCCATAGTCTCACTGGTTCCAGACGGTTAAGAGCAGTTGGGACTCTTGTGGAGTATTCTTACAGTAGTGGGGTGGGGAAGGGGAAGGGGAGGAGGAAGGTGGGGAAATACCTGGCTATTCAGATCTAGTCACCAAACATGGCTAAAAGCCATTTCAAACAATGTTTCAATTCTGAATGGTGGTCTTTTACGAGGGCGATACTGAGAGTATCTTCCACTCTGGAACGTGCGCAAATATACCATATATTATTTTTAATTAATTAATTGTGAAACGACACAAATTAATTAAATAAAATTTTGTTGCGCACGCCGGGATTTGAATCCGTGACCTTCGGATTCGTAGTCGAGAGCCTTACCCCTCGACCATGGAGGCCGTTATATGGACCCTCAGGGGTCCGTATGGATCACTCTGGGAACATATGGTTTATATCATATTAAAATGTGTTATTTTGCATCTCCGGTGACTGAAATACTTGTTCCTCATTGTAATTAAACTAATAAAAAGTTAAGGATGTATTTCTTAATACGCACAAAATTAATGAAAAACACTTTTTAGTAGTTTAATTAAAATGAGGAACTCTAACAAACCATCTTAGTAACAGGCGTATTTCCGTACGTATTGATTGTTGTTCTTCGATTTTGAATACTTTCTCACTCCCACATGGCTTCATCAATTACTAATTAGAATAAAGGATGCGATTGGTTAGCTTTTCACCCCCGCCGCTCAGGCTTAGAGGTGTGACCCCATGGAAGGGATGTTACAGCTGTGATGACCAATAAAAGGTCATGTTCTACCTCCAGAGAGTGAGTTACTTCCCGGTGCTCGCAACGTGCAAACGCGCCCCTTCAGCTACCTCTGGCAGGTCTGACACGAGAGATGGTTAATTAATCGTCTGTTTGGAGTTCAGCTAACCCAGAGGGAGAGTAAATTACCGGTGCCTCACGTGCCCTTTAAATTACCTCTGGCAAGACTGATACAAGAAACACTTAGGTAATCGTCTGCTTGTATTTTAGTGACCCAGAGGGAGAGTATTCTGTATAATCCTTTGGCAGGACTGAAACATGAAACACTTAGTTAATCGTTTGCTTGGAGTTCACTGACCCATAGGTAGAGTATTCTTTATAACCCGTTGGCAGGACTGACACAAGAGACGCTTAGTTAGTCGTCTGCTTGTAGTTCAGTGACCCATAGGAAGGATACTCATTAGAACCCTGGTGGTAAGACTGAAGCAGGTGTATTCTGGTTATCAGTAAACCGAAGGATGGAGGGAACCGATAATGTTCCCTTCGGGAGGACCGAGACAGGTGTAACCTGATTCTCAGTGAACCCCTGCAAGTATAAATGTTAAGATCATTACATTGTCAAATTGATAATTAATTGTAAAGACTTATTGTGTTCTCCGTAAAAAATGTGCATTTATTTGATTCACCCATTACAGAACAGCTATTTCAGGCACCGGAGAAGCAAAATCACGCGTTTTAATTAATTTAAATCTTGGTAACGTTTCAAGTTTTTGTATGGCTTTTAGGTTAGTTTTTTTTTTAATTTATGAAAAAAACCCCAACTAAGAACCTGAAAAATATTTTAAGACTAATTAATGTACTGTATTATATATAAAATAGGTTTTAGGTTCTTAGTTTGGGTGAAACACAAAGTAATGTGTGAAAATTATAAAACATATTGCGTAAATACATATATTATTTATTATCCATTGTAAACGAAGAAAACATTAGTTTTTTTTTTTATACATATTCATGTATTAGAATAAACCAGAAATTTTATTTTTGGTGAATAGGTACCGTACAAAAGTCTCAACCGCTCACTGCTAATCGGAGCCAATGAGACTATAGCATCCCCAGTTGGGGTATATTGTGAAGCTGAAGGGGTGAAGGGTATGGGGAGGGGTAGGAGAAGGGGAAGAGTATGACAGGGAAGTATCTGGATATTCAGATATGGTCACCAAACACGGCTAAAGCCATTTCTAGCAATGCAACTATTCAATTCTAAATGGTGGTCTTTCACCAGGGCGATACTGCTTTCTTAAGTGGTTTTTTGTTGTTGTTCCTAGAAGTTCTTCGAGAAGGGTTTACATCTCATGAATGGCAAATGTAAACAATAATCAAAACATGAATTTTATATGTAACTGAATTTGTTTTGTGTGACTGCGGTTAGCAAATTATAAAACATTTATAAAAGAGTCAAACTAAATACGAGTACATACTCTAACAAAATATTCGGTTTTTGTCAACAAGTTGAACCTTTTTAGTTATTTGTTGTTTTACTTAAATTGGCGGCACGCCTACGTTGCCCATCTTATTTTGGTTCTCCCCCTTGCGTGTTAGGGCATCTCTATGTATTATTTACTCTGTGGATTAGATCACACTTCTTGGGATTATCCTCAATCAATAAATTCTAAGAATATATATTCTATTTTTAAAAAATCGATGAATCTGGGTGATATTACTGTCGTAAAATGGCAATATTAAATCTGTTACCTACAATTCTTCCATTTTGAACAGAATTATAAAATGCTTTCGGGGTCCGGTACATTGACTGTAAAATAGGGTGCCGGTCAAGCCGTTGTAGCGGCTACTTGTCTGCAGCTTCGTTAGTGGGCCCTGTCCAGGTAGCCGCGAGAATGCAGTCCCGTTGTAAGGAGGATAGATTCTGCGTGGACTACTTCTGTCAATTGCTGAACTCTGCGAGGTCGCATATACAATGGCGGGAAAAGGCGATGGTCCAGGATGTAGCAAAGTCAAACAATATTCAAAGTATAGCAGACAGGAAGCTGTGAGTCAGAGCGCAGAGTCGTGAGAGAGTTCGAGCGGGAGATATGGGAGTCGAAACAAGAGTCCTTTGCCAACGATCGCCAACCAGTATTTATACCCAAACGCTGAGCTGTTAAAAGCTCGGAGCCAGATGTTGGGCGATTTTGTTTGTTACGTGTTCAAGTCATTGCGATCTCGACAATGGATAACACAAATATTGATAAAATGCCTCTCTCCATGTTGTATCCTCTGACCTAAACTACTTCCTTCGAGCATGTTTATTTAGAAATAAATTATATAAAGGGATCAATGGGTCCCCGGCCCAAACATGTTCAGGGGAATCTCTTATATAATTCTTAACTCTAAATTTACATTATGTTATTATTACTAATTATGCTAAAAGGAGCCCGGCCTATCTCTCAATATCATTTATTTTTCTACATCTTTTGCCGATCTCCCGTAATATAAATCTAAACATAAACAAACGTACAATCGTAATATTATTAAATGTGGAAGGCAGTCGCACAATTCGGGGTTGAGAACCGGGACACGGTATGGAATGGGAACGTAGGTATTAAAGCTCCTTACTTCCCCTCTCCCCCGCCATTATACAATCTACACTCATAGAAGAAACACGATGCGCTGGTGAAAGTGCACTTACGAGTGTGGGGAAAATAGAAGACGATAACTACCTTCGATAAAACGTCATCGTTTTTGATTTCCCTCACGACCTCGTCCGATACAATGCCCGGTGATGTAATTCATAGTAAATAATATTTCAATGGGATGAAAAAATAAATACCAAAATAAAAAGACAGTAAATTTTTTTATGAATTAAAATCACATTTATTTATTGTATTACATTTTGATATCTTACATTACAAAGCAATACCAACACTGATAATTAATAATAACCATGGCACAAATAATCATTAAATAATAATGAATCGCTTATCATTACATACTATGTATAAAAAATATATAAAACAAAGTCAAAAGAACATCTTAACTATAAAATTACAAATAATATTGATCACAACAGTCATAATATAATTATAGTGACTTTATTCAGTTTTGTTAGGATTAATTTATTTAATAATCACATTAATTTGTTGCGCATATATACAATTGTAGTGCAAAATACAAAGAAATTAAAACAACAATATTTAACATAATATCCTTGATGAGGTGTATAAACGACATGTAAATTTTCAACATATTATTAGGCCTTAATACAATCTTTCTCATCACGCGGCACGTTTTGACACAATGCATATGTTTTAATGAATCAAATATGCAACATCTGCGTACGGGGAAAGCCGCCGATGGATCACATAAGTGACAGCCACGTATTCTCAGCTCAACTTAAGAATGACCTGCTAGTTTAAAATTTGGTTCATACTGCGCATACCCACCCTCCCGCCTACGTCACATTACCCGTACACGTCTAGCGGCAATGTAACTCTGTCCATACTCGCATTTCTGAGATACTAACCCAATCAGACCGTGTGGTAAAATGGATATTCACTCAAATTCATTATCACCAATAAGGAACTCCAGTGAAAAATATAATGGGTTAAAAAATATATATTCGTATAGATCAGCAAATGCTGATTCTGTTTAAACTTTCATTGTATATAATTATACGTAGATATGAATTTGAATTTAATGAATTTGAGGATAATAATGATGATTCATTGGCTTTTGACGTTTGGGGAAAATTAGTTTTTAAAAAATGGCAAAGACGATATTTTCAACTTCAAATTAATTCCTTAGGCGATTTGATGAATCTGATGGCCACATAAAATGTAATATGTAAATTGTAATATTATCATTGTCATTATTTTAATGTCTAAATTGTGTTCATTTTGTGTTAGGAGGAAGGTAATAAAAATTAAATTTAAATAGTGGGTTTGAATGCGTTAACATGTGTACAACTCGTGAAGAAAGTGTGGGGAAAGGGGCAGATACATGCGCGCTCACAGGTCATTTTAACGTTGAATAGAGAATAGATAAGATTAACATGGTTTAATACTATGCGCAACATATTTGAAAAGAAATTGTGATGAAAACATCTTAAATATTTAAAAAAATATATTTTTGAGATGTTGAGTTACTAAGGATGGGGTATTTTCCAGAAATTCTAATTTAGATTTGAATTAGCAGTTGTCATCAAACAGCACCATTTTGTTTTGTTTTTTTTTTTACATTAATTTGGAAGGTTCCTGTTAAACACTGATTCTAGGACTATTTCAGTTTTCTATTAAATTGTGATCAGTTGACAAGCAAAACAAGATAGCAGTTTTTTTTTTGATGATTACAACTTGTTCAAAAGCTGAATCGAATCTAGAATCAGCGGTCTAGAACGGGGATATATTTCAAATGTCAAAAAAACAAAATGGCGCTGACTGATTGGCCATTTGACGACAATGTTACAGTTTGCTAAAAAATATCAATAGAAAACCTCATCTTTCACAATATTATTACACATAATAACATTCAGTCAGTGCAAAAATAAATACAATAATATCATTGTCTAAAAAAAATATGTAATAGATAAAAAATTATACAAAATACAAACACAAAATTATAAAACACAAAAAACACAACAGCTACTGTCATGAAATATGCCTATCCGACAGTATAAAATTACCTAACAAAGTGATGAAAATAATAATATTGTAATATTGATGGAATAAAAAATGCTATTCCATAGCAGCTTCTAATATTGTTCAAAAATTGTCACAGGATCACCAGGTCTTGACAGAATAAAAAGCATTCTTTATCGGATACTCTGCTTGAAGATGCTTTTAGCTGCAGTGACTTCTGTGGGCTTCTTGCTCTTGGATGCGTCAGGGACAAAGCACTTCCATAACCTGGGAAACAACATCAACATTTAATTAGAATTGAAAAAAACTTTAGGAACATCATATATTTATTAGAGTTTTTCTTTCAGTATGACTAGGAGGCGGATGGTTCAATATCTAATAAGGAAGTTAACATAATAATAATAAAATAAGAGTGTTTACAAATTAACAGAGCGTGGCTTAGGGCTATAACGCATGAGCCCGAGCACCGTGGCGGTGGACGGGCCGCGTGGTTTGCTCTCACGGGCTCCGCCGCGCTTCTTGGTCGGTCGCTTGTGGAGCATCAAAATGAATGTGTCGGCGCTAGAAACAGTGGCTATTCGGCCGGCTAAACCGTGCGACTGCAGAGTTTCCCGCGCCCGGCAGCAACG
Organism: Halesus radiatus; assembly: GCA_022606495.2. Classification (NCBI taxonomy): domain Eukaryota; kingdom Metazoa; phylum Arthropoda; class Insecta; order Trichoptera; family Limnephilidae; genus Halesus; species Halesus radiatus. Next base: position 99,806 of record JAHDVE020001060.1, on the reverse strand, counting down.
GCCGCCAACTGTGCAGTTAAGCGAGAGCCAGTGCGTAGTCTGTCATATTGCGCTACAAATATACAACTGTGCGCCCGTCGCAGTACGTGGGCAGTGCTTTATGACTCTTAAAGTTGTGGCTGTACATAGATAAGAGAAATGGGCCATGAACCATTATACGTATGAAACAGCTTGCACAATGCGTGTCGCCAACATCATTTACCCATACTACTGCAAATCACATCCCGCCTTTATTTCTACCTACGCACCAAACGCGTAACTTTCATTGGGTCCGCCACTTTGATAGTCCGTACAGTTTGATCTTAGCTCGATGACAGTTGGCACGTTGCCATGCCATATTTCCTTTTGTTTCAATCGCATGTTGCCACATCATCGGCATTCGATGGTCATTAAGGCGAGAGCTGAGCCACCCAATATGATTTTGAATATAGTAGACGAGTAACCAATTAATTACACTGCATAAATTTTATCAATTTGTTTATGTACGTGCGGTGACATTTCTCCAGTTTATCAGGATAACAAAAGGTTTTGGTTGTTATTTTGGAAGCTGAAAAGATTTATAAGATTTTTAATCATTGAAGATAATATTAACAACTCTCAAAATGAAACATGAAACCGAAAAGATAGAAAAGAAAAAGATAACGGCAGCAACTAGACTCCAGACCAGGACCTCATGGTCTACCCGCGACCTTGCGCTCTAATCCACTGAGCTACAGCTACCCCAATCCGTTCTGTCATTCTTATCGGTATCATACTTCGATTTGTAAGAACTGTTAATATCATCTTCAATTATTTACAATATATTTTTGGCTGGTACCTTTTTATCATGACTACAAGATTCGATTTTTATTTATATGGGAGATTTGTTGACTTTTTCTACAACTCTAGGATTAATGTTTAATTTTGGAATAACTTATTGAAGATTATAACCTCATTGCAATATATTTTTAACCATTGAAGATAATATTAACAACTCTCAAAATGAAATATGAAACTGAAAAGATACAGAATTGAAAAGGTCCCAGATAGACCATGAGTTCTTGGGTTCGAGTCCTAGTTGTTACCGTTATCTTTTCGGTTTCATGTTTCATTTTGAGAGTTGTTAATATTATTTTCAATGATTAAAAACATATTACAATGACGTTTATTAGCTTTAATAAGTTATTCCAAAATAGAATTTTTATAAGATTGTCCGGACCATAAGATGAGGTAAAACTGTGGAGAATTTAACACGTATTGCTTACCTGAGGGTCTCATCTGCACCGGCACTAAGGACGGTGGTCCCGTCAGGCGACATAGAGAGGTGTAGCACCCTGGCCGTGTGCCCTGTTAGCTCCGCCACCCTCGTCATGAGCGGGTACTTCCAGATGATGAGCTGGTTGTTGGCATAGCCGTGTCCCGAGATCAGCTCCTTGTAGGTCTGTGACCACAGGATGGAGCACACCTGCGGAGGATATCACATTAGTTCAAGAAAGATGCAATGTGTATTGATCAGTAACTTTCTTTTGAAATAAGACTGCTGACTAGACATGGGAGAAATTGAATGAATTTATTAAATTGTCTGTGGTCAGCCGTCTGTTTTCAGACTTCGGATCCTTCAAGATGTGCCAAGGAAATTGGTGAAGTCATTACATCTACGATGGATGGCTTCATTCAATCCACCATTAAATGAACTGGTGTAGGCTTAAAGCCGTGGTTTATGCCGGCTGCCTGCCCGCATGGCAGCAGAGCCATAGGTCGCAATTTCTGCAAATCCAGTCAGCGGAAATTTCTGAAGTAATCAGTGCTCGGTAGGGTGTGTCTTTGTTCGGCTCTTAATATTGTCACCATTTACTACATTGAGGTGTATATACATTTTTCGTATTATTTATTATGTAGTTGAGTAAGAGATGTAGTTGTTATTTTTGTGTTTATTTTTATATATGTTATTTTCAACACTAGCATAATTCACAATGTGAAAAAATCCCCTCTTTTAATTTATTTATTATTAGATTTTTTAAGGAATGAATTAAATACATAAATAATTCACATTACTAGGTGAATCCAACTTTGTACAAAACCAATGTAAGACAGAGTGTGTTTCGCACTGAGGATATCATAGCTAATATTGGAGTTTTACCTACCATTAAAACTCTTATTATGTTGCCTTCCTTATCCAGAATATTCCTTGGTGAGATAGCATCTCTGTTTCTACCCGATTTCGGCTTCACTCTCCTTTTAACGTTTTCCTGTGTTCAAATTTCGCGCCATTTGCAGCACAATTCATTTCCTGTGAGCACAATCACTGCCACCAACAGTTAGGAGTAAGCATGTGGCGCCATTTTCTTCAATTGTAGTCTCACCAGACAGGGTATGGGGAATATTCTGGATAAGGAAGGCAACATAATAAGAGTTTTAATGGTAGGTAAAACTCCAATATTATGTAGTGCCGTTCCTTATTCAGAATATTCCTAGGTGAGAATTGTTTGTTATCGTCTGGTGGCAGTGTTGACGTCAATTGTGATCACCTTCTTTATGTAGAAGCGCCGGCTGGAGGTCAGCCCTCGCCCCGATAGCTTCTCCTTTTTACTCCAGAAATGGAGGGCCTTTGGGGGTCTGCCCCCCTCGGGCGAATGATCGGTCTGAATAGGTTTGTCAAAGAGGACGTAGTCCCCGGCTCCTGAATATTGGACTGTCTTATTTCTTCTTTATAATATCTTGCGAAGGTATTTTCACTCTGCCAATTTCCTTTTTCCAAAATTTCCTCTATTGGACAGTTTTCAAATCAACTAAGTGAAGCCACTGCTGACCTAGTGCTTCCCGCAGAGGCCTCAATACCAGCATCCCTAAGTATTGTCTTGACTCATCCACTGATAACTGTTCTAGAAGCTGCTTTTATTGGACCTGATGTGGATATAAACAGGTTATCAGTATTGAGTGCCTCTCGTCTCCTGTCTTCTGAGAGAACACACAGCTTCTTAAGCCAAAATACACGATCTGTAGATTGATTTGATGAGGAGTTTAATCTCCATCCTGATTGTTGATACTTTGCAGAATCTGTCTTTGAACCAAATGCCGGCCATAAGATAATATGATCATCCATATCAATAAAATGTTCCGAGGTTAACTTCAAAAGTGTCAGATCGTGTACTCTTCTTCCCGAAGCTAACAGCAGTATGACTGCGCACCTTCTGGATGCTTCAAATAAGGTTATAGTTTCTGGATTGTTAGTTTGAAGCCAAGAACATATCTGTCTCGGGACCCATATTGTATCCCGTTGCATCTTAATGGAGCTGTTTACTACACCCTTCATAACTTGCTTCACCAGAAGACGGTTACTTAGTCTATTTCATTATTTGGGTTGCATAATGTTGAAATAGCTGATTCATGCAAAGCTATAGTGCTAGGAGCTAAATTTAGCGATATTTTGAGATGTGCAAGGAACTTTGCCAACCGAGCTCCCATTGGATCTCTATAATTAACGTGGTTGGAAGAACACCATTTACGCCATCTAATCTAAGCTGCCTTATAAGAAGCTAGCGTTGAGGTTCGCCAACCGGTCTTTAAATCTCTCGTTCTCTATCAGACCATCCTTGCACTGCATCATCCCAGCCCCAATTTTCCACACCTGCAGCTCCAGTTGAAGTATTTGCGGCGGGTGAGAACTTGTGGTGGTGTCTATCAGTCTCTCCGGTAGATACTTGATCTCCTGAGGTACGCTCAAGACTCTGTTTCAAGTCTGGTAGCCAACAAATTTTGGTCCATTTGGGAGCTACTAGAATGGGAAATTCCTGTGGACTTGTTGAAATGAGCTAGCACTCGGGGAATTAGACAAGGCGGTGGAAAGACCCACGCCAGAGGAAAGTACCAAGGTCTGCTGAAAGCATTGTGAAATATCGCCGCTTTGTCTTTTCTGTCTATGGATACATATTGTTCCACTACAAGAGCTGCCGAAGAGGCAAACAGGTCCACAATGGGTCTGCCCCATTTGTGAAATATCTGTTCTGTCGCAAGAGGTAGAAGGTGACACTCTGGAAGACGAGTTCCTCGGGACAAATGGTCCGCAAGGCCGTTGTACCGTCCTGGTAAGTAGTGAACTTGCAGAGTTATATTGTATCTGTCTACTAGGGACAGAATCTGAAGGAGACCCAAGGATTTTGTCCCTCCTTCGTTCCTCAAATAAGCGAGAACTGTTCTGTTGGCCGACTGTATTTTTTTATTTTTTTTTTATTTATTTAATTTCATCAAATTTAAATGACAACAAAACATTAGACACTCATCTCCCTAGGACAGGCCTGTGTTGAGATGAGCGGCTTTATTATTAGAACTGTATTAGAACTGTAGAACTCCTCAAACATTTGTTCTGGTATTTTAAGGCATTTAAGATAGCAAACATCTCTTTCAAGTTGCTATGCCAACCCTGCTGTTCCCTGGTCCAATTCCCCGCAATCGGAGTATCGTCCACTTGAGCACCCCAACCATGATCGGCTGCATCCGTCGAGAGGAAATGGGAGGCATCGGGGACATGTAGTGGCATAAAGACCTTTACATTCTGTGCCCACCATGTTATGTCTTTCATCACGGGTTCCTTAATGAGAATTCTCGTTTGTGTGGGGAGTTTCATCATGGAGTGCATTTGTAGTTGCATCCTTCGGCAATGAAGATGACCTCGTGGAGTGACGAAAGATGCAAAATTTAGTTTTCCTAGAATTCTGGTCGCACTTCCTCTTGTTCAGCGACTTCCAACCTCACTCCGTGTCCCATGTTACACCCAGATACTCCACTACAGGTGCCGGTTTGCTGACGCATTTTTTCAAATTGACACTCCAACCTAGCTCTCTTAGTAGGTCCAAAGTCAATTTTGTTTGAACCTTCAGAACTTCACTGTCCTGGTGGGCCAGGAGAAAATCGTCTAGGTAATCAATGATCCTTACTTTTCGATGACGTAGGATCTCTGCAACCCAATTGGTCACCTTGGCAAAGGCTTGTGGAGCACAGCTCAAGCCCTGCGGAACGCATGTCATTTGTAAAGGCTGTCCTTTGTACATCATTTTCAGAAAACGATGGTGAGTCTCTGTGACTGGTATGTGACTGGTATGTGAAAATATGCGTACAATATGTCTATTTTTGTCATCAGTCTTGTGATTGGAGAAATTCGGGAACTTTCTGATGGGATATTGAGAATGTTCTTACCGCTATGAAGTGATTGAGACCATTCAGGTTGAGGATAGGTCTGTTGCTGACGTCCCCCTTTTCTACCAGGAACATTTGGGAAAGAAAGCCTGAGTGGTTGACTGCCGGCTTCAATATATTCAGTTTTTTGAGGATGTCTATTTCTTTTGTCATTGCTGGGGTAGTTTTTGTCACAAATCTTTTTAAGATTGGGGCAGTTGGGCGCAATAATAGGGCCATTGTAAAGAAGGGGATTCTGTATCCCCCTATGATGTCTAGAACAACTTTGGGAGCATTTAGAGCTGCCCAATTGATTGTGTAATTTAGCAATTGCCCCGCCCGAAATTGTGGACGCCTCCAGCTCCACAATTATGCTCCCCTGTAGAAGCGCCGATTAAGAGGTCTGCCCTCGCACCGGTCTCTTATTACCATCTCGTCCCCCCCTTTTAACTCCAGAGGTAGAGGGCTGGGGGAATCTTTGGGGGTCTGCCCCCCTCGGGCGAAAGGTATCTCGGGACGGAAAGATATCTCGGGATGGAAGGTAATCCCGGAATGGAAAAAATCTCGGGTTGGAAAGTGCTGGACTGGCCCTTTTGATATCTTTTTTTACCAGGTCCCTCCTTCGGTGCACCAGTTGAGGTGTTGGGCTCTGAGAAGGACCGAAAACAGCTCTTTACTCCTCCCAGTTTCTGCAACTGGTTAGAGAGTGCCTCTTCATTAAACAGATGAGAGGAAGTCAGAGGGATCTGCATCAATATATTTTTGTCAGCCTTCTGTCTGCAGGAATTGAGGATTCGGTCCCTTCTAAATTCTATCACCTCTGCGCGTCGAGGAATCAGAAGTCGAATGCCGACGATGTTTCTTTTTACGTCTTCCGTCATGATTCACGTTCGCACAAGCGGGACTTTCCACCGCTTCGAGAGACAGATCATTATCCGACATTGGGTGCAAAAAATAATCCGTAAAGTACGTAAAACATTGTCGCAACACAAATAAAACATACACGAATAGCAAGAAAAAACATCTTTGTCGATAATTTAGGAAAAGAAACAAAAAATGTTGTTAAGTCGTGTTATTAAAGCACGTTGCGACTAAACAACCTTTCTGGATAGGAATTCCATGTCAATTGAAGAAAATGGCGCCACATGCTTACGCCTAACTTTTGGTGGCAGTGATTGTGCTCACAGGAAATGAATCGTGCGGCAAATGGCGCGAAATTTGAACACAGGAAAACGTTAAAAGGAGAAGTGAAGCCGAAATCGGATAGAAACAGAGATGCTATCTCACCAAGGAATATTCTGGATAAGGAATGGCACTACATAATAGAAATAAAGGTAGACTGTTGCCGAGTTAAGACCAAACTGCACAGACTATCAAAGCGGTGAGGCCAATAAAAGTTATGCGTTTGGTATATAGATAGAAACAAAGGCTGGGCGCCGATGTGCGTAAATGCAATTGAATGTGACATAGGGAGTGTTTGTTACCTGCGACTTGGCGTCCACCGTGTTGATGTTGGTGCCGTTGTTCACGTTCCAGATGCGGATGGAGCGGTCTGCCGTGCCGCCGCCTGATGCCAGGATGCCGGCGCTCCATGGACACCATGCCAACCCCTTCACGGCAGCCATGTGCTGACTAAAAAGGCATAAATATTATGAATATTTATTTAAATACAGACGTACTATTGTTTTTTTTTTAATAACTAACTCATTCCACTATAAAGCCAGAAAATGTGCTATTGGTCTCTAATCATCCAGATGGGGATGAAGTAGATTTTTCAACTAAGTTTAATTACTCAATAAAAGTGAAAAATAAAGACTTTTTATTTATGTACGCCCCAAAGGGCTTTTACATATTTTAACATTAAAATGATTATGTGTACAGAAAGAAGAAAAAAAAGTTTGCAAAAAAATAACATGATACATAGTTGGTATATAAGTGTAACATATTTATAATATATATGCATGTTTTTTTAATTTTTTTTTATATGAATATCGCACAAGAGTCCCAAACTGCTCCCAACCGTCTGGAGCCAGTGAGACTATGGCATTCCCAATTGGGGAATGTTGTGAGGCTGAAGGTATTGGGGAGGGAAGGAAAAGGCGGAGAGGAAGGTGGGGAAAAGGGGAAATACCTGGCTATTCAGATCTGGTCACCAAACACGGCTAAAAGCCATTTCAAGCAACGTTTCAATTCTGAATGGTGGTCTTTCACCAGGGCGATACTGAGAGTATCTTCCACTCGGGAACGTCCGCAAATATACTATATATCATTTTTAAATTAATTAATTGTGAAACAACACAAATTAATTAAATAAAAATTACTTGCGCTCGCCGGGATTTGAACCCGCGACCTTCGGATTCGTAGTCGAGAGCCTTACCCCTCGACCATGGAGGCCGTCATGTATGTATAATAATGTATAAGTGTATGACACAGAGTAGTTATAAAGGGAAAGGTTTTTAATTTGTAGATAATATATATATATATTTTTTTTTAATAAAAATAGTAATAGCTTGATCTACATGATACATAATACATAAAAAAAAAAATTCGGATCATGTAAAAATGTATGAAATTGCATAATATAGTATACGATACATAGAAAGAAAAAGAGAAACAAGTTTTTAGATTGTAGATAAGTACAAAGATAATATATATATATATATATATATAAAAATATATAATTAAACAATAGCTCTTATAATTGTTGCAACATAAAAATATCGTTCGGGTATCTTTTAAACATAGGTAAACTTATATTAAATATATCTATAGCCGAGGTGAATTTATTTCCAAGTATATATAGACGAGAAATGGGTGCATGCATTTGGTAGTTAGTCCCAGAATTATTGTTACAGAATAACATATTTTTCCGAGTTTGTCGATGAGGTACTTCGAATACAGAATAAATAATTTAAAATAAAAAAAGTTAAGTCTGTTATTTGTCTTCTGTTATGTATTTTGTCCAGAGTATGTATTTTGAGTGTATTTAGCAAGAATGTATAGTTTATGTGTTGTATTGGTATGTGTAGCTTGAATTTAATAAAACGTAAAAATTTGCGCTGCACGCATTCAATATTTTTTATATGAATGAGATAGTATGGGGACCACGCTATTGAATTGTATTTTTCAGATCGTGGTGATTATCCATCCCGAAATTGTTTTCGAGGACTCAAATATGAAATTGATGTAAAATACAATCGAAAAATAAAACTGCGAGTTTTTGCATAGCTGTGTTTACAATTGCATTGCATATGCTTCTCACTAAAATTAACAGCATTCCTCTTCTTCTTTTAATGCCTATCCCATGGGCACGCATTACATGATCGTGAGCATGTCGATACAGTCACACAAAAACTTGTAGCTTTATTTTTTATTGTATTTTATATCTTCTATATTGCTATACAGAATCAAGTATGAGTCAAGTACAGTCTTGTACCAATTATTGCAATAAACGGGGAGAGGGACGTCGGAGAGTTCTTATTTATTAATTCAAAATAATGATAATATTATTGTGCAATACAATAAACATGGTGTTTTTAAAGGGAAAAATATTTATTACATTTTTTAAAAATTTGCATGGGCTTAGCATTTATCAAAATATAATCAGAAATATTACACATTTCTGACCGTTCTGCGCATGTTTTACAAAAACATTTAACCCATCGGCATATCAGCCGCCAAGATATGGCGGCTTATAATATTTTACGCTAGCATACCGGCCGCCAAACGCTGGCGGTTTTAGCCACTCCCCCGCCCGTGTGTAGATCATATTATACAGTAACTTTTTTTTGTTTGACATCTACATATCAGTAGAGAAAACTTTTGGTAATTATTGGTTGAAGATTATTTCATATTATTTTTAAACTTACTTACGTAACTTGACAAAAGAGGTCACTATGAGGAAAGTATTAGCCCTTCGATTAAAAATATCAACTAACATCAGTTGAAATTCGAATGTTTACACCGCAGTCGTAATGTTTTTTTTTTTTTTTTTCGAGTTTTATCAACAATTTATCACATTTCTGATCTTGACACTTGTGTAATTACGTGCGTAATAGTTATAAGTACCGCATTTATTGGTAAAACGGCAATAGTGGTAGTTTTTTGAGACAGTTTATTATTATAAGTCGGTTGAATTTGAACTCTTTTGACGTTTCAAACGTACAAGTAAGTGTGTCGCGCGTGAGCGTTCTGATTGGTTTGACTAATTTTTACTACAAAAATTAAACTGTTTGTTTAGTGCGTGTTACCCTTTTCTGCCTAGATTATTTCTGTATTATCTCGTTTTTTCGGGTACAAAATAAAAACCATAATTTTACTATAAGGAACATAATATATTTTAAACTGTTTTGTGTTAGTGAAATTATCAAAACTTTTTTATACCTACTGGTGACTGGTTTTTAGAGTGATTTATATACTCGTATAAATAGAAATAGTTAGTATTTAAAGTCTATCAAAATGAGCAAGAGGTTACAAAATAATTTAACAGAGGATGAAATTCTTTCTAAATTGCTTTTATCGGACAGTGATACTGAGAGTCATTCTGAAGATAGCATTGATCCTGGTTGCGAGACTGAAGAGTCTGAATCATCTGAGAGTGATGATTCCCAAACTGAATCTGAAGCTCGACCCTCAAAAAAGCAAAAAGTAGATCTGGAATCATGGAAATGGAATCCTACTTGCCCGCCTACTGACGTTCCTACCAAAATCCAATCATCGTGCCAAGCCAAAATTCATCAATCCATTACTAGAAATTTGCCAGAAGAAATAAGATGTATTGATATATTTGATAAATTTTTGGAGAAGGATTTTTGGGATTTCTTGACCACGCAGACAAATAAATACGCCGGAGAAAAGGATGCGGCAAGCACCGAATGGTTCGACACCACTAGTGATGAACTACAAGCCTATATTGCCCTGTGCGTCTTACAATCGCAAGTAAAAAAGGATACCCTACAATCTTATTGGTCATCAAGAAAGAGCATTGAGACACCTTTTTTCGCATCAGTAATGCCTTTCAAACGATATACCCAGATATGTAGGTATCTACATCTGGTTGATAATGCTACGGCGGATACCAGGGATCTTTTACATAAAGTAAAATATGTAATCGACTATGTCAATGAAAAATTTCCCTATTTATATGTTCCCGAACAAGATATTGCCATCGATGAAAGTCTTATGAAATTTCGTGGTTCACTTTCATTTATTCAATATAATCCCTCAAAAAGGACTCGTTTTGGTTTAAAGTACTACAAAATGTGTGAATCTGTCAGTGGGTACTGTGTTCAGTTTCGTATTTACGCCGGGAAAAAAATTGGAGATGCTCAATTGCCATCTTCAGATGCTATTGTTATGGAGCTGATGACACCTTATCTCTCCAAAGGATACACACTATTTCTTGATAATTGGTATTCCTCGCCATTGCTTTACCAACGTTTACAAGAAGGAGGAACAAATGTTTTAGGAACAGTGCGAACGAATAGAAAACAAATGCCGCCCCATTTCAAAACATTAAAACTGAAAAAGGGTGAAGCTGAAGCCCAATTTAGTCACAAAATGATGGCATTGAAATGGCAAGATAAAAAACCAGTTTGCATTTTATCCACGATGCATGATTCTGCTGAAATGACTTCAACGCGAAAACGAAGATCAACAGCTACAGTGATGAAACCATTACCTGTTGTTGAATATAACAAAGGTATGGGGGGAGTAGATAAAATGGACCAACAACTGGCTTCGTTTCCATTGATGCGACGATACTTGAAAGGGTATAAAAAAATATTTTTTTATATCCTTGATATGTGTCTTTTTAATTCATACTGCTTATATAAAAAAAATCACCAAAAAGAATTTGAAGTATTGTCAATTTCGGCTGATAGTGGCAGAGCAACTTATAGAGAGAGTAAAATTACCAGCTTATGCCAGGTTAGGGCGTCCTGCGGCTGACAGTGAAATGAGACTTCAGGCAGCCCATTGGGCACACTTTGCTCGACCTATACCTGTGACTGCACAAGGGAATGCCATTGCCAAACGCCAATGCAGAGTATGTTCCGCAAAAAAGAAAAAGAGCACTAGCAGATGGGAGTGTGAACGTTGTGGAGTAGCCTTGCATATGCCAGAGTGTTTTAAAATTTATCATACGCAAAAGAACCTAAGTTTATAAGTTAATTAAAGTTTCATTAGTATTATTTTTATTGTATTGTTGTGAATTAAAATGTACTTTATATATAATATGTACTCGAACAGTTTTTTTGTGAACCAAAACTTATAAATTTAATGTGTCTCAAGAACCAATCTACTCACCAATGTGTTTGTGTAACTAATACTTTGAAAATGACCAAGTTTTCAGCAAAGATTTTCTTCTGGTAAGTGAATATACTGTTTTCTATTTTTTTGTATCACGTTTAATACCCAAGTTTAGCGCGCCACAGTTTAACAAACCATGTCACACCCCCTTCGGGCGGGGCCACTTTTGTGATTTTGGGGATAAATTAAATTAGTATATTTGTGTACATACTTTCTTCAAAATAATGATATGCGGATGGGTTAAAAAGTTGAATATTCTTAAAAAATGCTGTGAAGGTTTTTCTGTAACTTTTCGATAAGATAAATTAAAAAAAAAAGAACAGTGTGTGGTTTAATTTTTTCATGAACACTAGTACCTTTAATGTTATTTTTTCTTTTTGTAATGCGGATTACAAATCTTTGGTTATGTTTATTTACAAAAACACAATGATAAAGGATTCAAAATACTTTTCTCCACTTTAAAAATCATATTCGTATTTTAAATATTTTGTAAAACATACAATGGGACGGTCAGAAAAAGTATTATTTCTGATTAGATTTTGATAAATACTAAGCCTATGTAAATTTATAAAATATTTAATAAATATTTTGAATTAATAAATAATAACTCTCTGATGTCCCTCTCGCCCTTAAGCTGTAATACCGTCAGATTTGTCATTCGTTATAATTATTTAGGAAAATTTATTATATTGTTTGAAGGCTTACTTGAAGGAATAAATGGGCTGAGGTTGGGAATGGTGTTCGCCAGAAGCTGGTGCCCAGATGTTGAGGAGGTTATCGTTGCCACCGGAGGCCAGGTACTTGCCATCAGGAGACCACTTCAGACCACAGACCTTGAAAGAAGGAACAGGAAATTAAATGCAATACAACATTATGCAGCTCTTAAGAATGCAGGAGAATCCCTTCATTTTTACACATAAACTAGCTGACGTGTACCCGGCCAGGCTGGGGATTTAAATATTTTTTTTTGGAATAAAGTTATGAAGTTGTGAATTATTGCTTGTCGTTTGGGTGGCATAATTGAATCGACAGCGAAAGTAATGCCTTGTGACGACTGTTACTATCTCTAAACAAAGAAACAATTTGGAAATTTTATTTCATTCCAAACATTTATTTTTATAAATGTTTGTAATATAAATATATCTAAATAATAAAGTTCTTAAGTAGGTACTTACATATTGGATTTCATTCAAACTACTCTCTAAACCTTCTCAGCACTAATAAAAATAAACTGTGGGATTTTCAGTGAGATTGGTCGAGTAATTTTTGAGAAAATTGAGGACACACAAACATTGATTTTTACATATAGAGTTTCAGTTTTACAAATGTTATTGATGACTCTATTAGCCTGATCTATGTGGCTGTCGCATATATGATTCATCAGCGGATATCCCCGTACACGGATGCGGCATATGTGAACCATGAAGCTCCATTAAAACATTACATTGTGTGAGTTGCGTGATGGGATAGATTGCGTCGAAAAGGTCAGTGTTGTAAAGGTTTACCTCTTGAGAGTGACCATTAAGTGTGGAGATGATGTGCTCTCTCTGCCGCACGTCATGGTGGACGATTGTCCCGGTGCGGCTGCCGGAAGAAAGGACGTACGTATTCCACGCCAGCGAACCCACGCGTCCAGAGTGACCTTCCATTATCTGAAAATAACCGAGACACATGTTAAATTTAATTGCTTTCAAATAAGCAAGTAGACTGCTGATGGCAGTTGGTGTTATCAATGGCCACACAAATCACCTGATTTTTTGTGAAAAATAGAAAACTGCCAGCACACACACAAACATGAACATTAAAAAAAAAACACTAAACCAAAACTTGTACGGAGCTCTGATATCTGATGATCTGATAATGATATTAAATTAGAAGAAAATATGGATTGTATTAGGAAATAATATGTAACATTTACAGTATGACAGAAAAATGCAGAAAAAAAGGGAAGGCACTGCGATTGTTTAAATGGGAACATCAAGATTTAAGCTAAATAAGCATTATGGTGTTTAGCTGATGTATGGTAGTGAGGTGGCAGAGGAAGGATGAAAGTCGACTGAATGCTGTAGAAATGAGGTCCCTGAGGCGTATGTGTGAGTGGTAAAACCATGTATGATTGTGTGAAAAATGAAAGGCTGATGTAAGTGTAACGAGTAAGATTAAAAATGGTACGTTTGAGTGGAAGAACGAAGAAAGGAGAACATATGACGTGAATGATAGAAGTCGGGGACGCCCGAGGAAAACTTGGTACGATCAAGTGAACCGAATACTTGAGTCGGGTCATATCAAGAGCCAAAATAACAGAAGAGTATGTATGATACGATGTATGAATGTGAATGAAGCAAGGAGAGTGTGCCAAGACGGAATTGTTTGGTGATCCGTCCTCTCTGCTTACCCTTGCGGCGAAACGGTGTGATGGTTAGTTAGTTAGCATTGTGGTCCAAGTGTAAATATTTTCGCATTAGGTGTTTAGAAATTAGTGGTACTTCCGAAAGGATATGATAGTAAATCATATTCTAAGGTAATTATTTTTTTGGTGCAAAAAAAGTAATGAAAAAAAATTATTCCACTTAAAAAGTTTCTTGTCAAACTGTATGTACTACGTAAAAACAATAAAATATTCAGTTGTAGATCTTTGAACAATTAGCACTCACCCTCAGGCGCTTGATGCGTTCAGTGTCCCACAGCTCGGTGGTGCCGTTGGTGATGCCCACAGCCAGATGGGAGCCGCCACCCTGAATCCAGGCCAGCGAGCACACATGCTCCGCCGCATCCAGGGTCATCAGCTGCTGGATCACACCAGTGCCGGCGTTCCATAGGTACACGGAGCCGCCCAGAGCCACGGCTAGCAGGTTGGAGGCGCTCCAGTCCAGGAGGTTTAGGTCTGGAAACAAGTACAGCATTTAGTGTTTTTACGATTTCATCATCTTCTTGTCCTATTTGGGTCCCCCATCCCATGACTTCGACAATGCAAAAACTGATTAACCTTTGGAATGCCGAGCTGCGGTGATCTAATACTTCGGTAGTGAGCAGAAGGTAAATTTGCACGCGACCCGACATGCACCGGTTGAGTCTATTTTCGTAATAACTTGAAAACGATTTTTTTGTAAATTGAACTGTCTTTTACTAGTAAGACAGATAATGTGTTTACAAGTATTTACAAAATTTATATACAGTAAACCTTCTTTTTTATGTTTTTCAAAGGATGATAAAAAAAAATGTGTAAAACTGAGGAATTGAAAAATGTAAGGAAAAATTGAATTGTCGAGTACCTACTCAATTTTCGATACCAAATATGAATAAATTGTGAAACTTCTTTACTTTGAAAAACTATGAAACCTTATTTTTTTCATTATTTTGACATGAAAAATCAATGTCTCTTTTTTTCTCCATACATTCCCTTGTATTCCAATATTTTCCGTATTTCCCATTTTACACACAACATTTCGAAAATTCGACACTTTAATTCTCATTTTAACACTCGCAAATGAATTTGGTGGCAAAATTATCAAAAACTAAAAGTAATTTTATCTGGATAAAACTTTTTAAAACTCAAGTCAATTATCCCCTACACAAAGTCATCAATTGATAAGAGATCTACAAAAAAATACGATTTATTATTCCCGCGGAAATCGAAACGTATTTACAAAAACATGAAAATGGTTATCTATTTGTTTAAATATGACATTATTTGGATATGCCCGTGAAAGTTGAGTTCGCGTGACTGTAAAATTCAAATCTACCATTAATAATAATTGGAAAGAATACGCCATTTTTTGGCGAAATATGTTGTTTCTATTTACGTGTAAATATTGACATCTCTGGTTTGTCCTGTCTGTCAGATTACGATAAACTAATTAATATTTCAAATCAATACAAATATTTTTCATCGTTAATCGATATTTCTTTTTAAAAACTTTACACTGTTTGAATAGTCAAGCAAAGCGCGTCCCAAGCGCATCCCGCAATCTGTCAGATTGTGAGATACGCAGTTAAAGATGTAAATAAAAGGTAAAAAAAAAAACGTTACGTAAAGACAATAACAGGAAATGCAATTTAACAACAATTAAAATTGTAAGTAAAAAAAAAAAAAACTTTGCAGAAAAAATGTAGATCCAGGTAGTCAAGTTTTGGGTTTTAGCAATAATTTCAAGTAGGGTCTGTATGCAAAACTGACGAAAAACCGGGGGCAGAAATTTTTTAAAATCGTAAATTCAGGGGAATATTTGTAAGAGAATGTACGGAATAAGTTGGGACCGCGGCTTTTTGACGTAAATAGCGGGAAAACGTGAAATAGGGGTGACGTAAAACTGAAGTTTTACTGTATATCTATCATAAATAGTTTCCCCAGAATAGCTACTTATATTCAGAGAAATTTTTTTTGACATTGCTGATTGGATACGCGGGTGTTCAACAGACAAAAATTTTCATTATCCAATGGGAAATTCCAAGTTAAATAAGTGTTAAAAATTCTTACAATAGTCATCGATGATATCAGGAGCATCTAAGATTCGGTCGGGAGCCTGGGGGATGTAGCGACTGTTGGCCTTTACCGTCGAAGGTGCTTTTGACTAGAAAAGAAAGAGAACAGTTAATAAAATAGTATTAGATATTGCTTTGTAAGGAACATAAATAATATAATATAAAATCATTTTAAAACTTGATCGCCTACAAGTATTACAGATATTTATTGTTAATGTGTTTAAATCACAGAACTCCATTTAATACCAAACTTAAAGGGAACGGCTGCGGTGCCTGTTTCATACAAAACTCAATTTTGGATTGGAGGCCAAAATACCCCTCCAAAAGGAATGATCTATTTTTTTAATTAAAGGTTTCGTAAATATTTAGTACGGATGTGAAATATTTTTGTTTTAATTTTTTAACCATGAAAAAAAAACAATTTTCATAATTTTAGAGGCAGCTTAAAAAATTATTTGCGGGTTTATTGTACTTTTTAAAAAATATATCATATTTGCTATGTAAGTATGATTACATAAATAAAAATATAAAAATAAAACTTAAAAAAAAAGTTTTTTCGGGTTGATATTTTAAATTCTGTATGGCAAATTTATGTTCCACCGTAAATTGGGCGTTTTCAATTTAATTTAAAGTCCACCATAATGCTTATTTTAATATTAAAAAAAAAAAAAAAAATTTACATTCATTATATTTTCAAAGCAGATGGGTAAAATTTTTTTTTTTCAAATCACCATTAAATAATTGTTAAAGATGCCTCTAAAATCGCGAAAAATCAATTCCTTTAATGGCCGATATTTTATAAGGTAAAAAAAAATAAATAAAATGCTTCTCATCCGTAATAGATATATTAAAAAAATAGATCATTCGTTTGGGTGGGTATTTTGGCCTCCAATCCAAAATTCAGTTTTGTATGAAACAGGCACCGCAGCCGTTCCCCTTAATAATAACATTATTAAATTTGATTTACTTTGAATTATAAAGAAATATTATGGATGATTTGACCTTTGGAATGCCAAGCTAATATATCAGTAGTGTGTCGAAATTTTGCACGCAGCCCATCGTGCACCGGCTGAGTCTATTTTCGTAATAACTGACTTTTTTTTTGCAAAATGGTGTTTTTGTAAATTGTACCGTCTTACCAGATGTGTGTAGATATTTACAAAAAAATTATATATCGATCATTAAGTAATTTCCCCAGAATAGCTACTTATATTCTACATATATACAAAAAGAAAGTATGTTTTTAAATTGCCCATCGGATACGCCGGCGTTCAACAGATACAGATTTTGGGTATCCGATGGGCAATCTCGGCATACTTGAAGTTAAATAAATACTGCTAGTAGAGATTGGATCGCCTTAACAAATAAAATAATAACACAAGGCTTAAAAATCGTTTTTTTAATTAAACAAGAACTAATGTTGCCAATTTCAACTCCTAGGCCCCAGACAGGATAATGTAATGTATTGTTTGTTGAAGAAGAAATTTCGAATTAAAAAAATGTTTAATCATTTTCAGAAAAAGAAAGATACCATCGACTTTATATCGGCACACGGACACGACCATAACATACTTTTAGGGTGCTTTGGCACTTCTGTGGAGTAACTGCAGCATGGGGACACCTCACATTTGCCACCAGTATCTTTGTACAGCCCCATGGACATCCGTACTAGTACTGTATCAAAATATAACTAGACGTTAGAAATAACAGTTAGAAGCAGTCAACGCCCAACGCTATTAATGAAAATGGGCATTAACAATTGGACATATATACATAATTGATAATATCAGCGACTACTTTTCCTCAATCAACACTACTAATTATGGGTACCATTCTCCACTGTCCAGAATGTCGAGACTTATTAACTCAAGCCAGGGCCTTGAATCTTTTGGTACTAGTCTAAATGATTTTCACTAGGCTTTATGAAAATAAACTTCGAAGATTATCATTTCTAAAATCATGGACTACTAAAATCTTGTTTAGGATTTAGCTGGAATGTTCTTTCAAATGTTTATTTTTGTCATTGATTCATTCATGTACGAGTATTACCAGGGGTGTTAGTTGAAGTTTGCTAGAGATATGTATACATTTCTATGATTTGGCATCTGTCATATTTTTCTATGGACATTAACCTTCAAAAATACACAAGTTACATTCTACCAAAATAATAGTGTCATAGTTGGTTACCTCAGTGAATATGTCGAGTTTCGTTCCAAGTAAATCGCATTTGCGGCATTCGTTGCTTTTCTTATTTCATCAAAAGAAAAAAGCAGTTGAAGCTCATCGGTTGCTGGTAGAAACTTATGGTGAACATGCTCCAGTGATTAGAACATGTGAGACATGGTTTCGTCAATTTAAAAGTGGAGATTTCGATTTAACAGACAATGAACATCCTGGTGCAACGAAAAAGTTCGAAGACGAGGAATTGCAGGCGTTATTGGATGAAGACCCAACCCAATCGCAACAACAATTGGCCCAAACACTTAATGTGACCCGAGGAGCAATTTGCCAACGTTTAAAAGCCATGGGAAAGATCCAAAAGTATGGAAAATGGGTACCACACCAAATGAACGAGAGACAAATCGAAAAAACCGCCAAACCGCCTCATACAGCTAAAGTAGTGAAGAACACTCTCAAAGCATTGAATTGGGAAATATTATCGCACCCGCCGTACTCTCCAGACCTTGCCCTGTCCGACCATCACCTTTTCGCATCGATGGGACACTCACTTTCACACAAAAAGAGAATTTTTTTTTTTGGAATAGTATCCATGATTTGCCTCAAAGATGGGATGGTCAATACTTTGAATAAAAATTTTTTGACTCCCTTGAGAATTAAGCGTTTTCTTTATTAAAAAAACCGGCAAACTTCAACTAACACCCCTGGTATGTGTGTATGTGTGTGGTTTTTTTTCTGTAGCTCTTGTTTATCTCATTTTGTGTTGTGTATTTTATGTAATTGGAGAATGTTGTCTATTGATAAAAAAAATACAACGCAACGCAGTCTATGACTTTCTATCGTTTTAGCAGTCTTAGTCTCAGTCTAAGCGCCAAATAAATAAAATGGTGTAACAGTTTATACTTTGTGAATGATATTATGGGTAATTTCGAATGGTCTTTTGATTATGTTTCTTCCTACTAGATATCTTTGTGGATTTTCCTATCAGATACGGTTAGCGTCAAGCCATTCTACCGGTGGCAAGAAAAATACAGTCCCAACAGTTGGAACTCCCTACTGTTGGGACTAGTTATTATTATAATTATTTTAATTATTTTATTTATTTTAATTATTTAAACCATTTTTTAAAATTCAAATTTTGGAATAACTTATTGAAGCTTATAAACCTCATTGTAATATATTTTTAATCATTGAAGATAATATTAACAACTCTCAAAATGAAACATGAAATCGAAAAGGCACAAAATGATAACACTAGCAACTGGGACTCAAACCCAGGATCTCATGATCCATCCGGGACCTTGCACTCTAATCCACTGAGCTACAGTTACCCCAGTCCGTTCTCATTTTTACCAGTCTTTTCAGTTTCATGTTTCTTTTTGAGAGTTGTTAATATTATCTTCAATTTTTTTTAACATAATGTATAAAAAAAAGGAATAAAAGTTTGTCAACTGGTGCATAGGATTAGAATAATTCTAAGTTATTATTTCTGTCAATGCTTGCGTCAACGTCGATGTTATTTCCAAGAGTTGACAATCGCCAACGATGGCGGCGTTGGCGTTTTTTCAAATTGTCGTCAGTACTAACGCCCAGTACTAACCCGTATACCCTTAAAATAATTAAGTTTACCTGAGAGTAGACAATGCGCAGTGGATTCTGGTGGCCCTCAGGGGCGGCGGGGGCCTTGCAGGTGTACTGCAACAGGCGCTGCTGGCCTTGCGGCAGGGGGGCGCTCATATTCTCTGCCAGCACCCTCTTCATGGCCTCCTGGGCCTCCGTGTTGCCGGGGGAGCCCGATTCCTCGTCGTCACCCTCCGTGCGGGAGGCTTGCTTGTTTACCTAACAAAAATATTTATTTATGCATTGGAATACAAACATTTCAAGAATAACTTACACTCATTTTGATTTTCCGAAAACGGGAAAATTCTCCTAGAGTCAAAACATTTTTTTAACAATTGTTAAATATATTTTCTGTAGTAAATAAATAAAATGAAGGGATAGGCAGAAAGGTGGCCCCTGTGACACAACTCTGTCATGGAACACGTTCCTTGCTTAGTGTATACACTTGCCCTAAGGATGGAACGGTTGTTCCGAAACTGGTAGGCGTATAAAATAAATGTGGTTTAAACAAAGTTTGAGTGTTTCATTTGATTATAATGGATAACCACAAAGTGATAGCTTCATTCAATAGTATAAAATATAATGACTTAAAAAAATCAGCAAACGACGATTCTGAATACATAAGTTTTATTATATATAATTACATGAAGAATGCTCACAGGAAATGAATTGGGCAGAAAAAACGTTGAAAGGAGAAGTGAAGCTGAAATAGGATATAAACAGAGATACTATCTCTCATCAAGGAATATTCTAGATAAGGAAGGCAACATAACAAGGGTTTTAACAGTTGGTAAAACTCCAATATTATATATAATTACACGTAGAATTTATAAATCGTTATTAAGTGAATAAAAAAAACCCGTCTCATAAAAATACGGTGTTTTGTTGGTACCATTGCATTCTCGACATCTGATGTCACAGGGCTCTGTTCGTGCGTATTCTGGTTTTGCATGTCAATTTTGTTTTGTATTTTAACCTTTGGAACGCTGAGCTTCTATGGTCTAGAGATTCCATTGTGTGTCGGAGGCAAATCGCACTGGCTGGGTCTATTTTCGAAACAACTTACTGGTTTTTTGCAAAACAATGTTATTGTAAATTGTTCCGTCTTACCAGATAAGGTGTTTATATATGTATAAAAATTGTGTACAGCTACTCAGAATAGCTACTTGTATGCAGAGAAAAAAATATTCTATCTAATGATAAACTAAAAAATACATAAATGGAAATATGAAAATATTCTTGAAGTTTTATTATATTTCCATAAAGGTAAATAAATGTGATTACAATATATAAAAAAGCCAAATTATTTACTTACATTTTCTAAGATTTCATGGAATAAAATCTAGATGAACTGCGCTTCAAGAAATGATGCAATACTTGACAGTTGTTATTTTGTTTTATATTCCAGTCGAGCAGTGAGTGTTTCACAAAATGAAAAGCATCAATTGCTATATGATTTATTATTTTGTTGGCAAAAACGAATTTAATTTAGTAAGCTACGAACATTTTTTAAGGTCGAAGATCCCACAAAAAGAAAGTATGTTTTCTTGCGTTGCCCATCGGCCACGCTGGCGCACCAGGGGTTAAATAACACCTTTTCTAGTTTTGGTGAAATTTAAACTTAATTTGGGTGACTTTAAGCTCTATAATGGTTGTTTCTGGTATTATTGAAAGAAACAAGGCATATTCGCGAATTAATTGTCAATACGGAAACTATGATAATGTTATTGTAAATATTATTCATAGTGTTTTTAAATAGGTAGATAATTTTATAAATTAAGTTTAGTTACGGTTTACTATGAACAGAATAAATAATTATGAACGGCGAAGCTGATCCTTGTTTTGACATTTGACATTTTGACCTTAAAACTGACCGGCCATAGATTTCGTGCATTTTAGCAGGTTTTGAAAAATTGAAACTATAAAAATTATTTTAACTATGAAAACTAATATAAAAAAATCTGGTATTTAAGTTAGATGGTCATTATTGATAAAAATAAATAAATAAAACAAATGGACTGGAGTTCCCTATGTTGTAAGGCGGAAGGTAGCGGCAATGGGAAGGAAATGGGAAAGAGGAAGGTGGGGAAGTATCTGGCTATTCAGATCTGGTCACCAAACATGGTTAAAGGGATTTCAAGGAATGATTCGATTATTAATTATGTCATCTTCGGGGATGCTATTTGGAGTCTTTTTGAGGAAGGGAAAGGGTGAATCTAGGTCTTAAAGACACCCAAGTTGTAGGAAGGATCAAACACAGAGGCTAGTGAACCATTCCATAGCTGAGCTATTCGTATTTCACTATTTTTACAGGAGCAAAAGAGAAACTCACCATATAATGGCACAGGTCAAAGTTGGAGTTGGATCTGGATGGAATAAATCTGTCAGCAGCTGTTCCCCCACTGTTGGGGGTCTTGGATCCCTTACGAGGGGTCGGTGTCGATGAACTCCGGCCTGAAAATAAATGCAATGCGTATAAATAATAATAAAAAACAAAATGGATACTTGATTAAACAGACTCGAGGATAACGTGTAATGAAACACAATTACATTTTTTCAACTAACTTTCACTACAGTGATAGGCACAGAGGATGAACCTTCACACAACTCTATCTTGGCACACACTTCTTGCTTCAGTCACATTCGTATATACTCCATCTTATCTCCACGACATTTGGTTGAATTACCGTTTTGTCCGATTGTCATAAATAAATAAAATACTATTCTGACTCTTGACATGATCTGGTTGAAGTAATTGATTCACTTGATTCTGCCATGTCATTGTTTTTCATTACTTTTTGGCATTATATACGTCCAAACCATCTCTCTAAGTGTCTCTTTCTTAATCTTATTCATTACACTTACATCAGGCATGCATTCTCTCCAGATTTCCATATTTGTAATAAGGTCATACATGATTTTACCACATATATGCGTCAGGGATAAAAGCATTCAGTTTACAGGGCATAAACTTTCAACAAACAAAAAATTCAATTCAGATTGTGAAAAATCATACATCCCACGGCATTTCCATATAACATTGTAGATTTGAAGTGATATTGTTTTGATTAGTAAATCAGTAGTTGTTGTTATTGTCACATCAATCTGTTATAATTACTAACCTGGCGACTTACTCTTAGATGGAGTCTTCTTTTTCTTGTCGGGGCTTCTTGATTTAACATTCGCCGCACTGGAGTTCATACTCTGATTCGAAGAAACCGAGAGTTTTTGAAACGAAATATTTGAACTCATGTTCAAAAAACTAGAGCTCGAATTCTTCATGTTCGATATGTTATTTTTCGAAGGCGGTTTGGAATTTTCTTGAGTTTTCTTTTGCCATCTCGGCAGTGGCCCTTTGGTCAAGGGTCCGTCCAAAGAAATTAGGCTGTTTATTTCGTTTAAATAGTTGAACTGCGCCATCAAAAATATTTTATAAATCAATGTCAGTTGAAATTGTTATACTCTTCTGTTTTTCGTCAGGCGACCGTTATTTTAATTTTAATGTTGTATTTCAGGTGAGCTGCCTCTTCTCAGTTATATTTTATTCATTAAATTGTTGAAGTTATAAGTTGTTGCGGTAGAGTTAACAAATAAATTATTTTAATAATCACGCTCAGTGTCAGATCAGCAGTTAGTACTAATTTCAAATTTTGATCTTTTGACCGTTGGTGTTTACAAACCAGAGAGGCTAGAATCTCAACGATCATCTGATTGGCTTGAATAAATTCCGTGAGCGAATCACCGTTCGGTTTCGATAAGATATCTTAAAAGGATTCTATGGATATGTAGCATAAGAGTTGTTTTAGTATAATCGGCTGTCTTGTGTTCATCTTCTTTATCTTTTTTTCATGGCTATTCAGCCCATAGGAGCGTTCTAAAAAAATGTGCTAAATTTCAGGATGTCTTCTTTGGGAGAACACGACTGTCAAAATACAACGATGCCATTCCTACCGAAATTTTCTATTCAATGTATTGAAATTTATAAAATGTTACGTATTCTGTTTTTTTCATAGGGTAACATTTATGTCAGTGATACGAAATCCATCTGAAATATCCATTGATATGCAATGAAAAAAAGACTATTTTCATTTGTTTAGGATTTTTGAGTATGGTGAAAATCACAATTACAGTTTATCGACTAATTTATTGTGTCCGATGTTTTCCGAACAACTAAATCTCTCCACCTACAACGAAAGACTAATGAAAGTGTCTTAGGAAGCAATCATTTTGTCTACATTTTTTCGTATTGTTTGAACGTAATGTCATTGGTTTGAATACCACTTGATTGAATATGTAAATCAACCCTGATGAAGCTAGCAAAAAATACGTAAAATTCGGTTCTCTCTTTGCTTGTCAAAAAAATAAGTTTTAGTGGGTAGTCGTCGGTGAAACATTGGTTTTTGTAGGTTTCCATGGGACGTTCTGAATCTGGAGAATTTGTAGGAATAGTTTGGATCTAATCGTAGTGACAACAACTAAGTTTTCGACCGATTTTTTGACAATCTACTGAAATTTTGACATTTGGCTATCGATTTTCATTTTTTCGAAATGGCATCTCTGTTGTCATATTTGGTTTGGACTTCTGCCCGATACTGACTAAAGCCACCGTGTCGAAAGGTTCGACCGTCCGGTTGTCCTTTCCTAAAGTCTAACCTACCATCTTTAGGAAAGGACGACCGAATGGTCGAACCTTTTGACGCGGTGGTTTTAATCAGTATCGGGCAAACCAGTTGTGTGGGAGGCCTATTTATTCTATCCTATCCTAACTTCATACTATTTTTAAGTGAGTGATGTGACGTTTTGAGCGTCACTTCAAACTTCAAACTCGGAACAGTTTTTGTCTTGCCATAATATCGTGGCAATCTTGGTAACTGCGTGGGCAGAGAGGATTGACCATCGCACAACTCTGTCTAGGCACACACTTCTTTCTTCATTCACTTTCATACACACTCTTCTGTTATTCTGACTCTTGATTGTACTATGTCCTCCTCGGGGTCCTCCACTTCTATTACCATTCACTTCCGCCTCTTATATTCTTCTCTTGATGGCCACTGACTTGAGCATTCGTTTGTTGTGAAGATGTTTCAACAAGAATATCTGCCACTTCAATACAGTGAGCCCAGCCGTTCGCGGGCTGGAGTGTCTAGCGTGCTCCTACCGGATGTCTATTTTTTAGCCATTCCCTTTGTAATATTCTCCATTCAGCACAGTCAGTCACTGCTGGGACCTATTGCGGGAGTTTGTTTATTTGGAGTAAGTATTCGGCAAATATTCAGGTGAATAATCACAAGGGAATGCTCAAGTTAGTCGCCACTTTTAGGCCACTCTCTGACGGTCCGGTGAGGAATGAACTTTTCACTTGCTACTGGAGACACTGCGCAGAAAAGTCCCACAATGGACTGCATTACAAACCGTTACCATACTTTAGCAAACATGACTTTTCTGTGCAGTGTCTGCAGTAACGAGTGAAATGTTCGTTCCTCACCGGACCGTCAGAGAGCAGCCTTACACTCCTTTCTACATTATTCATTGTTTTTGTGTTTAATTAGTAGAACTCTGTTTATTTATTTTTATAATTTAATGTAAATCAAGTTTAATAATGTTATTATTAAGTTCTGCAAGTATTTTTAGTTGTTATTATTGTGATAGCTGTTTCGGAGTTTAAGGCCATTTTCAAAACTGTCAGTTTGAAAATGGCCTTAACAAATGCTCAAGAAAATGGCCGAAACAGCTGTCAATAATAACAACTAAAAATACTTGCAGAATTTAATAACATTATTAAATTTGATTTACATTAAATTAAAAAAAAACTCCTTTCTCATTCATCTGCTCTACATGTTCAAACCATATTAGCGTCCTTTTCTTAATCTTATTCTACGGCCTACATGTGCATTGCATTCTTTTTGGATCTGCACATTATTTAATACATTCATACATATTTTTACTATATATGTGAAACATCATACTTACTAGAAATCAACTTGGAAAGGTAGTTATATAGCCCAGTGGTTGGCAAACTCATTGAACAGAACCAAATATCAAGAGTATAACGATTGAGATTTCTTTTGAGAACCAAATTTCTTAAACTTAAACTATATAGGCAGGTACACTGTTTACTAACATAATAAACTTTAATTAAAGATTTGAGTCTTAATTAAATTATAGGTATACTGATTGATATCATACTTAATAATGATCTTATTTATTGATATACATTAAATTGTAAGTATCCATTAAATCAAATCATGACAATGACTGGCAAACATTTAATCTGAAAAATGGCCTTGCATCTCCTTGAAAAGTTTGGGTAAGTCAGGTTTGTATGTTGTTGGATTCCTGGTTGTCATTAATAAGATGATTTTTCAATTTACTCTTGATAAGGTTCATGCTTGAAAGAGATTGTTCGCATGAATATGTGGAACCAAAAAAGGAAAGAATAGTAAACGCTAGTTTTTTCAACTGATGTGATTCAGAAATATTATTCCAATTGTTAGATTTTCCAGGTCTTTCAAAGCAGACCAGTTGTGGTGTGAACTAAGTCCACATTTGTTTTTCTCCAATCTTTCCATTCAGCATCTGCGCGCGCACACATGGTCATTTGTGGCAGAGGGGCACACAGCTGCGTGTGGCTTGCGAGCCGTGGTTTGCCGACCATTATAAATCCACGCCTATAAATATACTCTTTTATTTCATTTTTATTTGGGAAGCGTTTGGAATAAAGTAATGATGAACACATTTGTTATTTAAGTACATTATTATTTTGTTTATATAAATATATATTCATTTTACATACTTTTTATGTAATGTTTTGAGGCTAGCGATGGTTAAGGAAATTTAAAATGTGCTTTAAAAGTGTATGTATGAAGATGGTAAAATTATAGTACAATAATGGTAAATTGCATATGCACAACACGATAAAAAATATCTAATATTACTTACTTTATCATAATTACATAATTTAACACATCTTAGTAATTAAAAATGCTTGACAATTATATCTAATAAAGTTAAAAATGTCTATAAAGTCAACATTTTTCTACTTAAATCTAATTCAATTTTATCAAAATATGTAAATTTCTTCAATTGTTTTTCATTGTTCAACTTTATTACGAGTTCTGCAAATTTAACTGTACATGGGCTAATAATAACGTTAAATTTAAAATATTGCTTTTTCAAATGAACTATTTATGATTTTTGAGAAGTGAAAAATGTAGGTAAGTACTTATTTTAAATTCTCACGTGTATGTTTTAACAGTTCTACCTTAAATATTTTATTTTAAACCTAATTTGTCTATAGAATACTATAAATAATAATATTAAGAGGGAGGAGTCACTCAAACAATGTTTGATTAGTAATCAGTGTCAGAGATATTTAAAAACTCCATTTAACATACTTTTCTTACGTTAAATATCTCGGACAAATTAGTGACTGTTTACTTTAAGATGAGGATGCACCTAATAATGTTTGATAGGTTTATTTATTTATTTGTTCATTAAAGCTAATACATAAATATATTTATGTTAACATTAATTGGTACATACCTAATAAACACAATTATATATTCTTTTCATACTTTTATTTACAGCGACTATCGATAATCTTAAAAAAAAATATTGGCAAAACTTACACACATGTATGAGTACTTAAAAATAGTTGCAGTTAACTTTGAAAATATAATTGCTTCGTTGTACTTCACTGCACATAAAACTAATAGTTTAATATTGCGTGATGAGATTGTCTGACACAGCATGTTTATAGGTTGGCTTTCAACGTCTGATCATGACACAAGGTTTGCATGTTCCAGGAACTACGAAGGAAGGATGGCATTGGGGACATTGAGCATTTTCTCCATAGTATGGATGAGCTTCATTATTGTCTATTGTGTGTGGTATTTTGACTTGGAATGAAGTGAGAGCATCATCTTCTTCGTATCCTGGATGTTCTTTATCCAAAGGAAAGACGTAATCAGGTACAAAGTAGGAAGACACCTTAAAATCTGTGTTTCCCTCGCTTGTGGTTTGGTCTGGTGTGGATCTCTCGGTAACTTGGCTCACTGGTTTGACGATTGTGGGCCTTGGCTTGGCAAAATCAGGTTTTCCTTCTACCTTTGTATTCTGTTCACCTCGCTTCTGGATGTTATCTTTGTTGTTTTCATTATCAGGTAGTGGTGGTTGCAGATCCATCACGGGAGCAGCCTCTTTCCATTCGTAATAAATAATTGGACCCATCGTCGTAGAGGCGACATCTGAATACTCATTTTCAAATGGTGGTTGAAGGTCTGGAGACAGTGTAGGAACATTGGCATTGATATTACTATTGAGTGTGCTCAAGCTATTTTCGATCTTGTTAGTGTTTTCATTTTGTTGCACCTGAGGCGGGGTATTCAATATTTTGGCTTGTGGTGTGAACACAGTCTGTGCTGGGGGCTTGGGACTCGGGGCTGCTTGCGCTGTTTGTGGTGGTTTTCTCGAGATTGGATTATTGCTGCTTTGTTGAGTGGCGAATCCGGCAGTTTCCGAAGATGTTTGTATTTCAAATCCATTATCGAAAGAACCTCTCACACTTCCACCAGAAGTGAATTGGAATGGGTTAGGCTGATTATCTTGCCCCTTATTTGGAGTCACTTCAGTATTAAATCTTTTGATGAAATTTATAACAGCATCTTCATTATTTTGAAGATCATTTCTTAGGGAACCTTCTTCCGAACTTTCTGATGATAAAGGTGGTATAAAGTCGCTCAAGAAATCATTGTTGAAAGATGCGATGGATTTCACTGTTGTACTTTTGAATGAACCTTTTTCCGAGGAAGAATCAAATGCAAAGAGAGGTGGGTTTAAGAATTTGGAAGGAAGGTTTGTCCCAGCATTGTTATTGAAAGAGTTGACTTTGTTTGGACGGTCAAATGAGGTTTGGGTTTGTTGTGTTGGCTCTTTTACTGTTGTCTTTTGATTATTGGCTTGGAAGTTTGTAGTTCGTCTGCTTTGATCTCTTTCAAGGGATGGGAAGTTGCTCATGACTTTAGAGTTTTCAGTGCTTTGAGATAGCAGCCCGTTAGCATTAGTGTCAATGTCTTCAATGATGATAGGCCTTCCGGTGAATCCCTTGCTGACTGCTGAGAGCGGGGATGCGGTAGTGAAGCGGTTGAAGTTAGTGAGCTCGGTGGACCAGTGAGTCGGGAGAGGGAAGCGGCGAACTCCGTCGTTGATGTCGTTGTGGCCATTAGCGATGGAGTCGTCAAAGATGCTCTTCTCTCCCGCAATGGGATTCTGGAAAAAAGGTAAAACATGAAATAACTCTTTTAATTTTTTAGCAAATAACCCGCTACCTTGCGATTAAAATCATTGAAAACTGGTTGAAGCGAAAAAAGTCTATTGTTATTTTAAGCAAACACATAAAATAAAAAAAGGAAGTTACTAGTTCTTGGAATCCCCCATAGTTGTTAAATCCTTGGGCGTAAGGGGCTGACAAGATGTCTGGCCGTGGAGTTCTCTGATGGTCTTCGGAGTCCGACACAAAGGGTTTGTCCCGCTGACCTAGAAGGAGAAATAATAAATGAAAATATAAATCTTTTATAATTTCTTCAAATGCTTGATAACTTTGTGGCAACATTATTAATTATATAATTGAAAATACACTTTGTATATACCACTTTACTTAAAATATATAAATATTTCTACATGTTTTGATAGCAATGCTATCATCTTCAGGAATAAATGAATACTCATTTATTAGTATTAGTATTAGTATTAATTAGTATTAATTAGTATTCATTTATTCCTGAAGATGATAGCATTGCTATCGAAACATGTAGAAATATTTATATATTTTAAGTAAAGTGGTATATACAAAGAGTATTTTCAATTATACAATATAAATCTTTGAGTCTCAACATCTTAGCAGACTGAATTAGGTAAATAGACGTTTATTATAAGGTATTTAGCTAATGTAATTGAGAAATTATGTTTGGAAATTGATAAGAAAATTGTATTTATGTTAGGGTGCTGCAGGATTAGGATTTAATAAAAAAAAATATTCAATTATGCGTTATACTAAAGCAAACACCACGGTTTGTTATGGCTAGATGTCCAATTCTTCTCTTAAACACATTAGTACTTCGAAGGACTTGAAAATTACATTTAGTTCACACTTTACATTTCATGTTCATATAGACGTTATGCAGCAGGGTCTTGTGAAGGCTGGGATTTCCGCTAAACTGCTATAATTTTCTTACTGTACTACAGATTGGTATGCAGTATTTTAGGAAGTGGCTCTGTAATATGGGGACTAGACGATGTTACCCACTCTTTAATGGTGGAGAATGTACAAAAGAAGTTTCTAAAATACATATTTATATTTTAGAGACTTCGGGTAGTATCCCTGGTTATATCTATCAGCCTATTTATCAGGAATGCTGGATGTTAGAAGCCTTCCCAACAGACGGAAAACTGCTTTGCTTATAGTGACCTATAATCTCTTGAACGGTCATCAATCCAGAGATTTTAGAAAACTTTATGTTCCTAACAATTTTACAAGAGCGCGTGTGCACATATCTTTTCTTGTTTCGAGATGTAGAACTAATATACCATTTGTAATGCCCCTCCGAAGAATGATTATTCTCTTCAACGAGCTAACGCCCGATGTAGACATTTTCTATGTGAATATTGTTCAATTCAAAATGCTAATAAGTATTTAATGAGCATGGCTAATAATGTAAGATACATTTGTTATTGGAATAAATTCTGTAAATGTACATGTAAAATAAAGTAAATAAATAAAAATAAAATGATTTTTTTATTTTTATTATTTTGTTGTTATTTTTATTAGTTATTGGCTGGTGTGTTACCTCAACGCTACACAGTAGTTTTCCTCTTATTTTGAATGTCAAGTGTGCGAAATTTCATCAAGAAGTAACAAAATTCTACTTTAAGGGGTGGGAAAGGAGGATGGGGGGTGGTTTATCGAAATCTCATGTAAACAGTGACCTTCCTCTTGTTTCGAAGGTCAAGTGTGCAAAATTACATCAAGCTCGGAATAAAACTGTAGATTTGTATCACCTCCCGGGACATTCTTCTTCATATAATAGATTTTCCATCTCTTAGGTTGATAATCTTTGATAGCAGTGGCATGCAGTCCATAAAGGCTGAAAGCCTGTGTCTACCCTTAGAAAAATGAACAAGAAGAAGAAAGTATTAAAAAATGGAAATGGCGATCATTTTCTGATAAAAATGTATTTTTTCCACGAATTTGGTAAGGAACGTGTACGGTCTTTTATTCAGTTGACCACAACAATCAGCGGAAGATGATAATAAAATGGCAATTTTCAAATATTCAACGTATAATTGTAACCTGAACTTGGAAAACTACACGCAGTCTACCTTTGGCCATAGAGCAATGTACGCCACTGTTTGATAGGTACTTTTCTACTTCATGAATATTAAAAAAAATTATAGTTTTTGTTTGCATACATTCATAAATTATTCCGTTTGATCAAATCTTAAATTGCGCAATACTTTTACAATGGCGGCTGGTATGAGCCATTGAACGATGGATGCATCAGTAGGAGGTGTTACAATGGAGCTCGCAACGGAAGGACAATAGTAGTAACATAAGCTTTGAACATTGTTAAAAAGAGATAATTACCGATGAGAAGATTAGCGCTGTAGTCCTTTTCAGAGACGGAGCAGTTGACCATGTACCAGTGGTCACAGATCAGCATCCTCTGCTGGAACAGGGTGGTGTTGGGGCAGGAGTAGCTGAACTGGCGGCCCAGCCCATCACACATGTGGTACACCTGCAATGCATTGTTATCGGTCATTAGTTTTGACTTATTTATATTCTTAGTTTTGTATTTATGATTCCTACTAATTGTTAAGGTCTATTCACATGTGGCTTCCCCGTGCAGTGCAGACACGTACAGTGGTAGGCACGTCACAGAAGGGAGTATTCACACTAAACCGTGCGTATATGTGTTTATAAATAATGAGTTTCTGCTTCTGTGCCATTGTTCGTGTCTCACTTTGCGGTGTTGCCAGATGTGAATCGATCTTTACTAGTGAAAAATCACGGAATGCAATTTTACTTGCACAGTTCCACTTTAAAAAAAATAAAAGATATACTTAATCGCTTGTCTGAATTTGAAAAGATTCTTTTCAAATTTTTCTAAACACATCCATCAGTTCCAATTTTGAAAAATTCACATTTGTACATACATACTCACAAAGGAAATTATGTTGTACAATATTTTATTGATTTAGGTCAGTTTGTTTGAACCTTCCTCAAATCTGATCGAAATTAATTCCGTTTTTAATTTTGACATTTGAACGGTTCCCTTTAAACATCGATTCTCGGCCCTTTTCAACGATAGATCAAATTCTGAAAAGTGAATAAAATTGGGTTTGGGTTTACCTGACATCCGGTTTCCAGATCAGCATAATATCCGGAAGGTCTTCCTTCGCAGTTGAAGCCCGTCTTGGGAATTTTCACTGTTCCCTGAAACAAATCAGATAAATATATTTAGTAAAAGTGTGCAAAAAAATATAGTTTGTTGGGAAAAATACAATACGATGTCACATGTTTATTTCTTATTAATTTCTGTCCTTTATGACCTGTACTTATTTATTATACAATATATGCATATATTGACATCATGACGACTCTGATAATAGTATCAGGTGCAACATTTATCGTCATCAAAGTGACAGATAAATAAAATAACACAGGGAAATTTTTATATCTCTCCATACAATAGAAAATTAAAGTAATCCTTTATATTTATATTTTATGCGAGTACCACACAAGAGTCCCAGCTGCTCCCAATCGTCTGGAGCCAGTGAGACTATGGCATTCCCAATTGGGGAATGTTGTGAGGCTGAAGGTATTGGGGAGGGGAAGGAGAAGAGGAAGAGGGAGGTGTGGAAATACCTGGCTATTCAGATCTGGTCACCAAACACGGCTAAAAGCCATTTCAAGCAACGTTTCAATTCTGAATGGTGGTCTTTCACCAGGGCGACACTGAAAGTATCTTCCACTTTCATTATTGATAAAAAAAAAAAAAATTGGACTGGAGTTCCTTATTGACGAATTGAGAGTTGCAGCCTTCTGTTTCAAGTTTTAGCTAATCTACCATCCGTTTTAAAATCAGCTTTTCTATGGACGATCAAATAATAGCATAAAGACGTAATTAGACCTATTTTCATCCAGATTGGACGTGAGTTGTCTTTTGTTTTTCTATGGAAAATCTATAGAAAATTCCATAGAAAAAGACAATCCACATGAAAACTGGATAAAAAAATGATCGTCTAAGAACGCCATAAGGCAGGGTTGTCTCACCCTAAAGTCGTACGGTTTAGTCAAATCTGTATTAGTGAACATTTAATATTTTTATTTCAGTTTATAAAGTTTAACCTATGCTTAGTTTTGAATGTTAGGACGCAGAAAAAAAATTAGGCAAACAAGTTTGGATGAAATAACTGGACCTAAAGGTCTGCCCAAACGCAAACGTAAAAAATGCGCTATGATAACGGAATTATTTTTGTTAACAATGGAAACAAAATGAAAGCTTTCACACAAATCGTTTTCTATATACGAGTATGCAAACGGTTTTTATGTTTCCAATGATCAGTGGCGGTTCCTGCTCTAACCCACTGTGAGTTCAACATTAAAGCGAAAAGGAAAGAATATCGGCTTTCTATGAGCAGATTTTCCTCTTCGTCGAATATTATATATCATGTAGTCACGTTATTTCAAAAGTTTGTGTGGGAAGTTAGGTAATTGATATTAAAAAAGTATTATTTTAAGATAGCCACAATCATCATATAATACAGCAAAAGGTATAAGTTAATTATTTTTAATACGACTTTTTGTATTAAAAAAAGTTACCTTAAAATCAAATTCTATCACGAATTAATTGCTTCAAAATTATAAATAACAAAATATTTTCAATAATAAAACAATATTAATAGGATTTACATAATGAAATAGAGAAAAAAACACAGATACGGAGATTTTTTCCTTATCGCTGTGCAACGAAATATCGAATTTCGGCTTTGACGCACATTACAGCACCGTTCGAAAGCATGTTTAGGTTGTATGAAACACCCATAGATTTTTTAGCTCCATATGTGCGTTCCGGGATTCGGATGGTGCTGTGTTCCTATTAGTGGATTTTTTTTTTACTATGGATTCGTAGTGCACTGCTTAGGAATTTATACTGGTAAATACGATGGAGTAGTGGCACGCTGTTCAAATTGTAGTAACATTATAATCCAATTGAGTCACAACCGCTCATTAGAGAAAACCGCCACTGCCAAGGATATAAACCACGCGTTTTTAATTTTTTTACCGAAGATTTTCTGTAAGATAAATAAATAAAAGCAACACGCCGGGAAGCATTCATACAGGCAGAGGATGCTCCTGGGCAGGCTATTAAGGTTTTATCGTGACCTAGAAAGGGGTATCCAGTCTCCAGATATACCTAGGGTCATTGATCACCACCTAGACCTTGCAGTTCCGCGACCAGTTCAAGGCAAACCGGTTTTGCGTTCGACATAATGTAACTAACGAGTTGCTATGGAAGTATACATCGAAATAAAGAAGACGCACAGACAAAAAGTTCGTGATTACCTATTTATAGATTTGTTCTACATAATTTTGTTTACGTAATTTGGTGTCTAGGTTAGTGGGTAATTGGCCACTTAACGCTATGAAAGTTCAATGGAATTATATGAATTTAAGTGTAAGAAAAAACACTCAATTCGATACGTAAATTGTTTCTAAGATTAAATTGATTACACATCGTTTATTATGATGTCACGCTACTTGCCAAATGTGAATTGAAGCACCGTAGTAATTTAAATTGCCTAGTTGATTATTTGACCCCCGAAATATCAGTATGATCGGTTAAGGACAAATCCACTCGGGAAATATTAAATTAAAATACAAGTATTTCTAAATATGAAATTTTACATTCGCTCCTTCACAATATCGTCCAAATTCAGGATTAAATCAGATATGAAAGTTTTAAGCTATAAGTTTTAAGTCTACACAAATGGTAAGGGCAGCATTGCTACCAGTGGGGATTCTTTACGAGGGACACTGAAGACCATCTCCACCAGATATTCTCAAAACCTACGAAAAGGAAAAAAAGGTAGTCGAAGCGTTATTATCATTATATATTTTTTAGAAAGACATTAACATTCCCTGGTTACGAATAACTGACAATATTTAAAAATCTCCTACTACCATCACAGTAAACGGAAGATGTTGCTTGTGTCTTGAAGACACCTGTGCTTTATAGCTCAAACTATTACAAATTACGTTATGTTTTGGGAAGATTTGTCAAGTTTGAATTGGCTCAAATTTTGAGTAACTAATTATTGAAAGGCAACTTTCAGGGCCAGCACTAAAAAATGGCTCTAAGCATCACTTTACAGGTTGCTAACTCAAGCAATACTATTAATGATTTATTTATAAATTCTATATAGGTAGTTTGGAAAATACATTAGGTTTTAAAAGATAAAAATCTCAAACTGTAAATCTCTAAATTCCATGAAAAACATCACGAAATATTTAAAAAATGGGGCAGTTTGAAAACTAGAGAAAGCAAATATTTACATTTTACTTACGTAAAAACGTATTTCATATAGAATTTAAACGACTACAGTTAGAGGATTTTTGTTTTTTGAAATCTTATACATTTTCCGTTAACCGTATAGAATTACAGATAAATCATTTGTAGTATTTCTTGAGTTAGCAACCTATAAAGTGTTTTTTTGGGTGCTGATTGTCAAAATGAACACCTGCTTCTTTGAAAACTTTTTTTTTCGGAGTTTTCTCCTGTCATTATGCATATTTTAACGTTATATTTTTTAAAATGTAAACAATACAAGTTGTTCGATATAGTCCCTTCATGTTTCTACGAGGATTAAATAATATGGATCTGGTATGAGACCCGAAGGTTGCATCAATTTGCATGTCTAAGTACTCGACTTAAAGTAATAATAATTTTCCAAAACCTAGAATTAACATACAACAGCACAATGTCCCCTTTAACACACATATCATACAATTGAAAGTAAAACCATATCATTAGGAATGCGGAGGTCAAATGAAAAATTATAACAAGAAAACGACGGAGATGGCATGTGAGATACGGCCTCCAATTATTATGGTAAGTATTTAATATATTTATGGATATAATTAACCACCTTTTTCAATGGATTATTAGCATAAAGGTCTATCCACATCTACCAGGACCGCGTAGAGGAGAACAGTACAGTACAGGCACAGCACAGAAATGAGTATTCACGTTCATTATTATTTTATTATTTTTTATTATTCTTTATTCAATAATTATTTAAGTATAAAAAGATTTTACATGATTTTCGACTGCCAAAGTAAGCATATGGCCGTATTATGGCAGTCAATACATATTTACACATATACAAACATACATAATACATATATGTTAAGAGAAACGGCTGCGCGGCCTGTTTTATACAAAACTTAATTTTGGATTTCAGACCAAAATACTCACCTAAACCTAATGATTTTTTTTCGGCAAAAAGTATAGTAAATATCTAGTACGGATTAGAGTAATTTACTTATTATTATTTTTCATCATGAAATATAGGCCAATGAACAATTTGATTTTTCGCGATTTTAGAGGCACCTTTAACAATTATTTGGGGGCTAACGGTGATGTAAAAAAAGTTTTACCACCTCTGCTTTGAAAATATAATGAAATATAACAAAAAAAAATAAGCATTATGGTGGACTTTAAATTAAATTAAAAACCACCAATTTATGTTGGAATACAAATATTCCGTACACAATTTAAAATATCGATCCGAAAAAAACTTTCGTTTTTATATTTTTATTTATATAATCATATTTACACAGAAAATACGATAATTAAAAAAAGAAATACGATAAGTTGCCTCCAAAATTATGAAAATATTTTTTTTCATGGCCTATGCTTCATAATTAGAAACAAAAATAAATAAAATACTTCTCATACGTACTAGATATTTAATAAACCTTTAGTTAAAAAAAAAAAAAAAATTCAGTTTGGATGGGTATTTTGGCCTCAAATCCAAATTAAGTTATGTATGAAACAGGCAGCGCAGCCGTTCCTCTTAAGATAATAGAGCAATTAATATTCTGAATAATAATAATGTTCGATATAAAATTATTAACACTAAATACCGAAAAAACTTATTATATACCTTATAGCTTGACGAGTATGACTGTTAACTGAGCGTTAGCGTCCGCCATAACATATTTGGGGATTTTATAACCCTATTCCCATGTT
Organism: Halesus radiatus; assembly: GCA_022606495.2. Taxonomy (NCBI): domain Eukaryota; kingdom Metazoa; phylum Arthropoda; class Insecta; order Trichoptera; family Limnephilidae; genus Halesus; species Halesus radiatus. The sequence goes on along the minus strand of JAHDVE020001060.1, from coordinate 62,754 downwards.
TATTATTATTTTTTAACCTGAATTCCCTGACCAATTCAATCAATTTATCGTCATCCTTCTTCTCAGTTGTAGCAATATCTGCGTCTAATGACGAGAACTGACGAAGGTGCGGTGCCAACGGTGTGTGTTCATACTAACTGCGTAGGCGCAACCTCTAGTGGCCACCAGCAACGTCAAAATGTTCTAGCCGACAATTTCGGCCGATGCTGATAATATAAATGGATTCATAGTTAACGTAGGCAACTAATGTTGTCGTGTCTGTACTGTACTGTTATGCACTACGCGGTGCTGGTAGATGTGAATAGACCTTAATGGGATGCAGACACCCATTAGTTCCGAATGAGTTGTTATATTCGTGAATGTGTCACAAAAAACACATATTTTACATGTTTTTTGTAGACTGTTATGTTCAGAAGTAGGTTGGCAGTTTTCAGTAAATTGATTTTAAATAGCCACTACACGAAGAAGTATTATGCCAGAGAGCATTGATTTATGTTGTATTTAATCTTTTATTTTAAACATTTTTTTGTAATTCTTTTATCGAGAAGGACAGATTTCAAATGAGCGGAGTCCTAACAGCTCGAATTTGTCCGGCGCCAGTGGAACTATGCTATCCCCAACAGGGGTATGTTGAGTATTTAAGGGAGTAGCGAGGGGAAGGAGATGGGGGAGAGGAAGATTGACAACTACCTCGGTATTCAGATCCGGTCACTAAACACGGTTAAAGCATTTTTAAGCAACGTTTCGATTCTTAATGGTAGTATTTCACCAGGGTGATACTTAGAGTATCAACCACTATGAAACTACTAACCGTTTACTAATAAACACATTTAAAAAATGTTTTTCAACAGTTTTCCTGTAGTTTCATTGTCATAAATTTTCATTACGAAATTCACGTTAGGAAAATTCAAGACTTCGATTAGCGCGTGCCTGGACAGCAAGTAAATTATTTATTTATTTATTATATTGTTTACGCCCTATTTTACTATGAAATATTACTTATTATAGTGACATAGATGTATAACATATTATAGTATGTATAGTATATATCGTATTCACGAAATACAACAAAAACATATTTAAAACGTGTTACAAACAAATTCAGCAATAACATTCTTTATGTATACCTAATTTAATATAATTTGCAAGGAAGGGGGATATGCAAAACACACAGCACATTCACTCATTCCTTTGCTCTAGACACGCATCTTATCGGTAATTATTGAGGATGTATGCTATCATAGTATTTTTGTATTTCCATTCCGTGCAGTTACATATTTACTACTTCTGAAAATGAATTACCTTCTGCGTGAAGTACAAGCGCGTTTTTAACTTCTTCAAATTACTGATATACCTGTTATTAGGTATACACCAGTAAAACATTCATGAGGATTATGCAATCTTCACAATACTGGCATCAATATCAAACTGAGGGAAACTATTAAACTCCCACGCAGATGACGTTATTTAGTTCAACCGAAAGTGCAAAATGATTTAATTTAACAGTTTTTGCTCTTTTTAGAGAAGATTCAAATGCCAGTGACATTGTTTAGCACTATTAAAATTCTTGAAACTTCTACCAAAATACAAAAAAAAGATATAACCCATAAAAAATATCTAACCATCAATGGTAGGGTTGTGCCAAATTTGTTTCGTAAAATTTATTGGGTGCGTAATTTTAAAGCTTTTTTAGTTATTTATTTATGTATAAACAAATTATTTAATAATTACTTCATACTAGTATTCACCACTTTATTAACATATACGTATCAACATGTTTCGAAAGCAATGATTTCCTCATCAGGAATATATAGAATGGGGAAATAATTGCTTTCGATACATGTTGATATGTATATATTAATAAAGTGAATACAAAGTAATTTTTAATTCATTTATTAATAATGACGCCACAAAGTGAACACCAATCTCTTGAAGAAATTATTTATTGATGTATTCATTTTCTTGAAATCGGCAGTATACCTAGATAGATACCGATTTACGAAATGCTCATATACAGGTAACCATGTGGTAGATACTCTCAAAATCGTCTTGGTGAAAGACCACCATTTAGAATCGAAACGTTACGTGAAATGGCTTTAGCAGTATTTAGTAATCTGATTTGAATCCCTTCCCCATAGCATTTGGCCTCACAGCATATAAACAATTGGGGATCCCATAGTCCCATTAGCTCAAATATTCGGGAATCTTGTGCGGCATTCACTTAAAAAAAAATTATTTACCGAAAATGCATTGATTTTGTTTGCAGTTTTATTACTTACGAACAAAAAATGCATTGAAGGCTTGTTTTCAATACATATTCTTGTTGCCATGTATAAAATATATGACTAATATAGACAAATTGGATACGGAATTTGATGAAAATTCATGTGGGCGTAAGGCACAAGCAGCTACAAATTATGGATCAAAAATAGACAAAAAAAGTCGTCAAATATTTCGAGGCATTCACAAAATCCTTTTACTTAAAATATTAGAATGGCAAAATCCTGTCAACAACATTGTAAGGATCGTAAATTTATTAAGAAACTAATGTTTTCTCGAATGTGGGTATAATGCAGGATAGGTGGGTGGCCGTTAACGGAAGCTATAACTCAACTTCAACAAATAGTAAACTTCCTAAATACCAATGAGTTCGCCTAACCACTCGAGACAAGAAACCCACAAATATACTTTGTAATATTCGGTGACATTTCGCCTTGATTTTTATTTGAGTTTATTGCACCAATTAATTATCAAAGCAATCTCATTAGTTATGTATAAACATTATTAGTACCGACAAATTTTAAGTAAAAGGTCATAATATTATGAAGGTTTATTTGTTATTTAATGTTATATATGAAAGATTTATTTCTTGTTTTAATACAGCTTTGGATGGTATATGGATGATCTACCACAATCTATTCTGCTAAAAAAATTATGTTCAATTGATGTTATACTTGATGTTATACATAATTTGGGAATAAATGATGGGTGGTTATTTTTTCTTTCTTCACATAAATTTTTACCCTGCTTTGCACAAGTGCATATTTATTTTTTTTGTTAATTTTTTAATTTTTTTTGTATTAACTCAACACAGGAGGACGCGAGGAAAATAATTTCTCTCAGGACCTATGTCATCTTTGGAGAGGAAGTACTGGGAAGGAAAACGATGTATGAATCCATCCCTCCCACTTCTGTGCAAGGTGCTGGGTCGAAAATCCAGCTGGAAATGTCAAGGGGTTTCCTTTAACCGCCCTACCCATATGAACGTACGTGATACGGCCGCTATATTATCGCCCGAACGCAACAAGCCGTATCCCGTACGTTCAGGTCCAAAAAAGCTATACCCGAAACCCACAAAATATTAGTATACGTCAAGTTTGTTCCTGGGTCATCTCGTTTATTATTTCGAGGTCAGCCGAAGCTAACGGATGTGTTTGGATATTTTTGTCTCTCCCGTACAAGTTACGTCACACGTAATGATAAAAAACACGATATTTTTTTTAACTACTTTTTGAATAATAACCCTAAGGACGGGCGGTTAAACGGCCTCTCCCGATCCAGCCCACCATGCATGGTGGGCAGACACATCCGGCACCAAGACCTGGACAAATCTCACCCCTTGAATGCGGGACCCCCGCTAAATCACCAAACGTAGCTACCACCTATGGTAGGTGTGCTAGTTATCCAATAAATGGTTCCCGGGGTGGCGGTACCCAAACCCGCCTCCCAAATTGAAAAGCATAAACGTATGTGAGCCACTGCGCTAAAAATTGTTCTTTCGGTTCGTTAGTTCAACTTTTGACGGTGTGTGCAGATGTGTTTCAAAACCTCTAGATTAATATTTTTTAAGTCCAGCAGATTACTAACATATAAGGTCTGTAAGAAGAAAATACCGGTAGATTACTACCATATAACATATAAGGTCTGTAATAAGAACATACTAGTAGATTACTAGCATATAACATATAAGGTCTGTAACAAGAACATACCAGTAGATTACTGGCATATAACATAAGGTCTGTAATAAGAACATACCAGCTTATTGCTTTAAATACATGACTACAATCTTAACTGTGCAGTCGGGAGTGTCGCTACTATTGAAATTTTATTATACACAGAATCTATGGTAGTTTCAGTTTTGGTCGCCCGCAGCAACTGATTTTCAGTGGAAATAACCAACTTTTTTAAAATTCAATATTTTTTGGTATCGCAATAGTCAAAGTAGGCAGGTATATCACCAACTGCATAAATAGTTTGCAGATTTGTACATTTATTTTCTAAAAATAAATAAATCATAAATGCACCCGCCTTGCCGAAGAAAAGTGGGTTAATTTTTCAACCATACCTATTTTATAATTTCACGAAACGACGATGCGGAGCAAATTCTCAACGAGCGGACAACCCGAAAACCGATTTTATCCTCGGAAAATTCAGCGTTCAGTGTTTCAAGAAAATAAAGTCGATTATGCTGGAGTCAGGCACGAGTTCAGAACCCACAGAAGATACATACTTATACACTGGACTATCTTTTTACTTGTTTTCTTATACGGTGCTACATCCTCTGTGTGTACCTACTACTCAGTACTATGCGCAGAGAGGTATGCGGAAGGGGGCTAGGATAAAGCGAAAACTAAGAAAACTAAGGACTAAGAAATAAAAAAACAGTCGCACCGATCGATAACAGAATTTTTGCTTAAACCCAGTAAACCTGAAAATTTGGAAAGAAATATTACACATGCTGTGGATATCTCAAGTGATGAAAACAATGCCTTACCAAATTTACCTACATTTTTTAATAAATGATACAATAAATTTGTATAACTTATACATAATATAATCATGTTAACTATATTTATAAACTATGGCACGACCAAGTTAATAAATACTTGAGACAGGTCATGTCAGAAGTCGGAATAACAGAAGAGAATGTTTGAGACGTTGTATGAATGTGAATGAAGCAAGAAGTGTATGCCGGGAAACGGCGTGACGGTTATTTAGTTAAAAAAAAAATTTTGTGATTTTTGATCACCTTTGCAATGTATTGGGGTATGCAACTGTTTTTTTTTTCACCACTTTTTTTAATAAAGTGGTGAATACAAAGCATATTTTTTAATTAATTTATTAATAATGACGTCACAAAGTTAATACCAATCGCCTGAAGAAATTATAAAAAATAATGCGTTTTAATTTTTGATATCCTGAATTGATCTATATATTAGTATACTTTTTACACGGTATTACGTGAAACATATCCACCGTGTAAAAAGAGAGTCCAGTGTTTATTGCGTAGCAACAACTTTAAGTACGTGACAGCTGTGTGCTGCTACAACTTCTAAGGGCATTTACTAAAATCTCAAACAGTGGGCAGTGGGTACCTAGCTGTAGTACCCATGGAGCCACACATGTAGGCGAAACATAAATATGTAGATTAGAAGCTCTCGACTTATGTATACGAGTATATGTAGATTTTTTGTAATTAAGGTTTTGTTTAAAAACCAAAAGTGAAATATTTATTTTCATTTAAAAACGGACGGTACGTTTGATAGATTCCATCATCTTAACAAACGGATTGCAATCTTTGGAGCACAGGCGTCAAGTGGGAATTCTGTCATTGTTTTATAGGTATTTTAATGGAAGATGCTTTGAGGAACTAGCTTCATTCATCCTTAAACGCGCGTCAAACATTTGTACACGGTTGAAATTTGTCACATGTAAACGGGTCGTTTCTACGACTCGTTCTTAAGTTCAACAGCCCAGCTATGAAACGATTTGCCGGCCTCTGTATTTCCTTTCCTACCACAACACGGGTCTATTCAAGACTAATGGGACAAACTGCTGTCTGACGTGTGGAATATTGCGTTGCTCTTCCCTCCCATTCCCTACTTTATCCCTTTCCTACCCGAGACATTATTTAAAATACTTATGTATTATCATACAAATTTGTTTAACTGATTTTCACACATTGCGAGCAAAAAGTCACACTATGTGGAGAACGCTGCTATAATTATTATTATACGATATTCATTTTTCAACTAACTAAGGGTTGGTTGGTAGAAATTGCCATCCGGCAATAAGTCCGCCCATAAAAAAACACGTAAAAAGTTTTTTTTTAAATAAGCAATAAATAAATAAAATAAATGTTCAGTCCTTCCTCTACTCAAAAAAGAGCCTCCATACAGTCCTCAGAGACAATATTTTTCTCAATAATACCTCTATTTAAATTGTTGCTAATCTATTTAGGTAGTTTTTTTTTAAATAGATCTCAAAACGAATGTTTTTCTGATTATGTTGAAATTCAACCTTGATAATTGACAAGACAAATGTTAGAATTTAGATTAAATCTGTTAGAAATAATGAAATTCTGTAAAAAACGATGCCGGTAGAAAATAAAAGTGTTTATGAATGGATTCAAAGCAAATCCATTAGGCATTAAGATCAATAATTCGCCTTTTGACAACATTAATTGGGTTTTTAATTCAACTGGCCAGTTCTTCAAATAAATTTGGAAAGGTCAACATTTAATTAAATTTAATGGATTTAATAAAATATTCTCAATCACTAGGTTATTTACGATGAACGTTAAATGTCAGATTTGTTGGTGACTGGTCTGGAATCATTAATTAATTCACTAGTAAATTAAGCCTTTGAGTGAGGAAAATGCGTAAACTAATTAGTAAACTTAAGGTAAATGAGAGATACAAACTAATATTTTAATACATTTTATGGGTTTTCAAATAATACTAACACTTATTTGAATAATAAATACAACATAAAGATTGTGAAATATAATATCAAAAACGCCTCAGACCAGAGGTTCCCAACCTTATTTGACTCACCGCCCACTTTTTAACTATATTTTTCATCAGGTCCCTCCCCCATACACTTTGACTGCGAGATAATAACTCTCATTTCCGCGGTCGACTCTATACCCCGACACGATCTTTTCACCACTCCTGTTCTTCATTATGATAGCTTTCTGCTCTTGATAAATATTTATATGCATACTTTACAAATTATATTATGTAGTACATTATTGTTCATCTAAATATGGATAGATGTTATAACACCCTAAATAAAATAACAAAAAACTACTAATCGATCTATAAATCATTAGTTAAATTAATTGAACAGTTTATTTTGTTCCATGATTCTTTCAACGATGTATCTGCGACAAATTTAAATCATAAGGAAAATTTATTAAAAATGTTTCAGTTCTTCACCGCCCCCTACTTGCCCTTGTGGCCACCACCGCCCCTTAGATTTCTCCAACGCCCTTGAGGGGCGATATCACCCACGTTGGGAATCTCTGCTTTAGACGTTTAGCTTAATAGGCTTCTCAAAATATAATTTATTCTGCCATAAATCGGATAAATAGATAATTCAGGTAGCTGTCCATCAATAAACAAAAAAATATACGCTTCTTATATGATTATAGTTCCTGCATATCTCAACGTTAATATTTTTCAATGTTATATGCAATGAAATTAAAGCCTTTGGACTTCTGTCAGTTGGCGTAACAACGGCCGGACAGTCTCTCAGATTCTCGAAATTAAAATAAGTTGCTAATTTATCGTACTCAATTTGTAAAACTTAATTTTTACCAAAAGTTATAAAAAATAAATAATTATAATTATTATTCAATTTAAAAAAAGGTTTATTTATTAAAAAAGTTATGCTGGATAATTATTATCACATTAAAATAACCGTTAATCTACTCGGAAATTAATAAGGCCATTGTTCTTAAAAATGAAAACATTTTATTAGTTTCATTTCAGTTCTCGTATAGAAATAATATGAATAGATTGTCTGTAAGTGGCTTCATCACAGTTTGATTATGCCTTCGGAAAGCGAAACAGCTGTCACACTCGCACGTAATAATAATTATCAAGCACAACTTTTTTTAGTCAATAACAGTTTTTTTATAAATAAATTAAAAATTACTTCGTCATCACCACTTTATTAATATATACATATCAACATGTTTCGTAAACGAAGCTTTCCTCATCGGAAATATACAGAATGCATGTATTATTATATGTATTATGTATATTAGTGATGAGGAAAGCTTCGCTTTCGAAACATGATGATATGTACATATTAAAAAAGTGGTGATTACAAAGTAATTTTTTATTAATTTATTAATAATGACGCCACAAAGTGAATACCTCAATCTTTTGAAGAAATTATAAATACATTTTTTTAAATTGAATAATATGAGATATTATTAAATTTTTAAAACTTTTAATAAGAATGCACAAAATTTCAGCATGCCTCACTCATCACATACATACATTTATAAAGGAATTTAAGTTACAAAAAACTGTACCTAAGCCTGAAATATTGTCCGAAATATAACAATATTTTAATTTTTTTTTTCTGAACTGTCTTGAGGCTACCATTCTTATGATATCTACACATTTTAAGGTTAAACGAAATCCGATACGCGTTCACAGATGGCGCTAGTTAAAATGTTTGAGAAAAAAAACAATGCGCTTTGTTCACGGAGGGGTGAGTTTCCGGTTTTGCAGCCCTTATAAGATCCAGGGTTCCTGGAATGAGGGAAAGAATAAACAGCCCCAGGAATATCCTCATCATGGAAGCCCGCCTCAGTCCAGCCTCCAGCATCGACGCATACTGGACCAATATATTGGCCCCTCACAATATAAATGCCGCAGCACCTTAAAGGATTTATTTTTCATATACTTATTTAGTTAAATTCTTATTTTTTTATTTGTTTTTATCTTAATTTTTGTTTTATGTGTGATGTATCACCTTATACTTCTCTCTTAAAATTATTTTACTTTTTTTAAACTCTTGTACATATTTTGTATATTTTTTATAACCATTGCATGTATATTTTATATGGAATGTGTGGGTCTGCACTAACCTCCCCACATACTGGAATAAACATTTATTATTATTATTATTATTAAATATTGAGTTGAATTGTTTTCTGATGGGTAGGAAATATGAAATGGAATAAATTGTTATTGAAAGTTTAATGCTTTAAGAAACTTATAAAAATACTGTATATGTTTGTTTTAAACAATAAAATATTTTATTTTTATAAGTTTCTTGAAGGACTTGAACTTTTTAAAATCATTGTGATATATTAAGCCAAAAGAAGTCTAAAAATAAGAAATGAAATAAAATTTCTCACAATTTACTAAATAAATATTTTATTCCCTTTCTAAACTACCAGACCGAGCGCTAGCGTCAAGCGGCGAGGCTTATAACTGTTAGTACAAACCTAATGGCCTCTTTAATATTTTTCATTTATGAGGAAAAAGAAGGAGTAAATTTGATTGTAACGATGCTTAACGATTTCTATAATTTATTAAGAAAATCTATTTAAATGTGTGGAAGAACGCAATTCCGGCAACGCGTGCCACTAGAGGCGCTAGTGTTGCCATCTCAATGTCTGGGAAATTACAGTAGCTGTAGGTATTGTCATATTTCTACGGAATTTACCTCTACCATAATACACCAACCTGTTTATTTGAGAACAAAGGTTAATAGGTTGGCACACAATTAGCGGAATTTCTTCCCCGACCTTGACTTTTATAACCTCTCACATCCGATACCGAAATCGTTCAGGCAATATATCATCGGCCACGCCTTAAAGCGCTACGGTTTTAGCACCGTTACATTTCATACAATATAATAAAACTAAATACGTGCTGCGCGATCTACCCATCGAGATGGTAGTTTGGCCTTCGTTATTTGGTCATTGGGTGTGGCTGGCTATTGTTTGTTTTAGCTGAACGCCTTTTTGGCATGCAGGTGAGATGAGTTATTACTGAAAATTTAATTGTGAAGCTTCTGTTTAATTTTACCAGCGCTATTGGGTTGGAACCAGTGGCGTGCAGTGGCTGTAGCTTTGCAGGTGTTAATAATCCCCATTCGCCTTGAAACCCCGAACAAACCCGATTTACAAGCTTTATCACAGGTAAAAAATATTTAAATTATTAAGCTACTTAGAAAAACACATAATATTAAAACAATTCAGTTAGATTTTCTAAAACGTTGTTCATAAATTTTATACCGGTTACATTATTCGCCAATGGGCTACCATATTGCAACGCGGTTCTCATCTGATCACCGAAGTTAAGCAATATTGGATGCAGTCAATATATGGATGGGTGACCGCTTAGAAACCGTGTACCGTTAGCATTTTTTTATTTTCCACTCACCACCCTTAAGGTTACATAGGCACCTAGGGATATGATTAGTTATCTGTGATGAACAAAAAAAAATACAGAAAGCAAAAAAAAATCAAAACAAATCGTTTTCTTCTCAGAATTTATTAAATAAGTATTTTATTCACTTTCTAAACCACCAGACAGAGCACCAGCGTCAAGTGGCTAGGCTTATAAATGTTAGTATAAACCTAATACCCTCTTTAATATTTTTTCGTTTATGAGTGAAAAGCAGTAAAGTCAAATCGACCACTTGGAATAACAAGGTCCCATTTGACACAGCAATGTCATGCGATAATATATGCTCTATAGAAGATAACTTTAAGACTCATTATCGCATAACATTGCCGTGTCATATGGAACCTTGTTATTCCAAGGGGTTGATATGTAGATTACCTAATATTTATTTTATGAATTTTGCGATTTTTATAAATCATTTATTTATTCTTAAATTTAAATATAAAATAAAAACATTAAACACTCATCTCACTAGGAAAATCCTGTGTTGAGATGAGCGGCTTTATAATTTAATAATAATAAGTAAATATTAATAAGTAAATAATAGTAAATAAATAATAAAAATTAAATAATAATAATAAGTAAATAATAGTCAGTAAATGGTAATAAGTATATAATAATACACATATAATATTAAATAAATATTAATAAGTAAATAGTAATCATTAAGAATATGTTTCACAGAGAATCACTTAAAACGTATGGAAAACCTCAATTCTGCTAAACGCGGGCCACTAGAGGCGCTAGTGTAGAATGTTGTCATTTCAATGTATGGGAAATATCAGGAGCTGGAGGTATTGTCATATTTCTACGGTATTTACTAAAACCTACGCGTACCACCTGTACTATTGTAAAATGCACAAAATGCATTGTAAAATGTTCCTCGTAATCTGCTCATCGCGTCATTTTTTTAATCATGACAAGCGCTCCACTTGTAAAGTTCTTTCTTTAACTCTAGTTTTTTTTGTGACTGTCAGACTCATCAATAGTAAAACGATTATGCAAAACAGAGAAGCAGTAATAGCCCGGTATGCCTTGTTATTGAACGAAATTCAAAAGCACGTTTTGCATCCGGCGGCCGTAGAACCCGTGACCTTTGGATCGGGAAGCAACTGCTTTGATACTCCGATGAATGTTTTCATTTGAATCTGCAATAGTGTTAAAGAATCCGATATTCTAATTATCATTCGATTAAATAAAAACAGTGCGAACATCACTCGTTAACAGAAGTGGCGGTTCGTGGTCTTTCTAACCGAGGTTCAATCAGAAATTCATCAAAATGTACTTGTTGTCCTTCGACGTATCGTTGAATACAGCGGCAGTCACATAATTTAAATAAAGTTGGTGGGAGGGGTACTATAAATACTAGCGACTTGACATAATACGGCGTTCGCCGAAACTTTCTTAACTTAGGTATATAACGTCTTATCTGAAAAGGATTCTATACGAAAACAGTCATGCATTATAATCTATACGTTTTACTAGCTGATTTACAAATGCCATTAAAAGCAAACGGATAGAGAAATGCAGGAACAAGAAAATAAAAAAAAACTTAGAAATATTTACTACTAACATTTAACTTGCATCCTTATCGTGCAAAGTTCAGCTGGCCGGCAAAGTTACCGATAGGGAGCCATCTCGGTGACACTCGTCAAACTTGCGAGGTTACGTGTCTAAACATTCCGTCGTTAGCGCTGGGAACAAACTTCAACACGGTTAGACTCAGGTTATTTAATTTCACCGTCAGGGGGATTGCGTCGTTTTAATTTTTTGTATGAAGATTGAGATCGTGAGCCCATATGTGTTGAATGTATTGCTTTAATAAAATGTTTGTTAGCAAACCATCATAATTTAATTTGACAGATGATTGACACATCCAATATCCGGAAATGTTTTTACTACTGCAATGTGTGCTTTGATAAATGCTTATTTGTGCAAAATAGTTTGCTCTTTGCTCCCATTAAATTGCAATTTTAAATAACGCAAACTCATTATTATAATTGATTTAAAAGCCGATCGTTGTACCCATTTTCATATATTAACAGTATTTTCTACGATAATATACGCGTCGATAATGATTTTTGATATTATGTCAGACATTTCAGCAGTCAGTAACTGACAATGTAACAATTCGGATGGTTCCAGTCACAGAGTAAAGAAGAACGCAAGAAGTAATCCAAAAGTCTGTCCATTTGGGCCTTAAATTTCTAATTAATCATTGCATTTCGATCGAATGGAATGGCAACATATAATGCAGGCAGTGTAAAAGAGACATAGCGCCGTATTTGCTGTATTTTCATTAGCTTTCTCGGGGCTAGAACCAAAATATACAAAGTCATAGGCACACCGGCTTCCATTTAAATCGACGTGGAAGGCACTTCTAGCAGGTATTTTTTTATTATATTATTTCAATAGTCAGTAACTGACAACATAACAATTGGGATGACTTCAGTAGTCAGTAACTGACAATATAACAATTGTGATGATTTCAATAGTCAGTAACTGATAACATAACAATTGCGACGATTTCCGTAGTCAGTAACTGACAATACAACAATTTGGATGATTTCAGTAATTAGTGATTGACAACGTAACAAGTGGGATGATTTTGATTTACCTAATTTTGTTTTCCATTAATCAAAAAAAGAATATATTATTATCAACTATTTTTTGCAGCTGCTTTTATTCTGCAGACTTAATTCAAGATGATTGAATGAAGCATTAATTAAAATAAAATAAAACATAATGGATACGGTTCCTTGGCATCTAATTCCTTTTTAAAAAAGTGTAATTTAAATGGCCACTGGTTGAGAAAATGACAAAGATTAAAAAAGGTTAGAAAAAGACAAAATAGCAATATTTTACACTGTTAAATATGAGAAACTTGTAGGGTTACAACGTATTTATTATTCAGTTTTGGAATATTTATTTATTTATTCGGAGTTTTACAGATGTTCATACTTACCTGAGAACAATCCAGTTATAAAAAACTCAGTTAATATAAAAAAAATTACATAAAATTATGAACAATTAGACAAAGGATACACAAAACAAAAAATTACAAAAACTCACTCAATGATACATAATACAATATAAACAAGAAACACAAAGAGAGACACAAGTGATATATAATATAATTAGCCCAATCATTTTTATATATTTTGACGACCTCCATGGTCGAGGGGTAAGGCTCTCGACTACGAATCCGAAGGTCGCGGGTTCAAATCCCGCCGTGAGCAAGTAAATTTTATTTAATTAATTTGTGCTGTTTCACAATTAATGACTTAAGTGGAAAATACTCTCAGTATCGCCCTGGTGAAAGACCACCATTCAGAATTGAAACGTTGCTTAAAATGGCTTTTTGCCGTGTTTGATGACCAGATCTGAATAGCTGGGTATTTTCCCACCTTCCTCTTCCCCTTCTACCCAATACCTTAAGCCTCACAACATTCCCCAATTGGGAATGCCATAGTCTCACTGGCTCCAGACGGTTAGGAGCAGTTGGCACTCTGTGCGGTATTCATATAAAAAAAAGTAATAGCTGGACATTTTCTCTGAAACTGTACAGATTATCGACAAAAATGTCTACATTAGCACAGTCTGTCTTATTATATAGTCGACATATTTGAGCCAGAGGACTAAAGTAGTCAATATTATTTGTGAAAGTATTCAGGTGGAATGTGCTATGGCGTCTTAAACAATGGCATTTAGGTATATTTATTTCATTGAAATAAATTATTGAAGATTCTAAACCTCATTGTAATATATTTATAATTATTGAAGATAATATTAACAACTCTCAAAATGATATCTATCTATCTATCAAGGACCCCGATAGTCGATGATTAAATGATTAAAATTTTTGAATTATGGTATCCAAAAACTGTTTGCTCCATATAAAAAAAAATTATAATTATGAACCATAGAAACTGAGGAACGTTTATGCTGATTACGTTCCCGACAAATATACTATTGGAAAGTGGCACGGAAGGTATGAATCAAAATTTAATTGGTCAGCTCACAAGAATACACACTTTGCAGGTTGCTGACTCAAGAAATACCACTAGTAAATCCCATAAGGGTAATTATGAAAATATGACAATTGTCATCCGAGAGAACCGGAACCGCAGTTAAGCGAAAAGTCGTTAAGCCTAAGATTAAGGACAATACCTTTTTCTTAAAAAGGTAGTTTCGCTACTTATTAATGCCTGATCTGAATGAGAAGCATAAGGGTTTAACCGAGAAGAAGGTCCACCCATAATGCAAATTGCTGTAGCAGCAAATCCATGGGAATAATCCATTTATCTGATTCCTTCTCAGCTGAGATGATTGCAATGTAAGTGTGTTTGGAGCTGCGTGCTATGGACAATTACCAGTCAATGCCAACTGGTGCCTTGAGTATTGGGCCCTGTACCATGCCTTGTCTCGTGTCTTGTCTTTATCTTCGACGTTTGAGAAGCCACAATCGTGTTGTAGCATCTTTAGACCTGTAATTAATGGCGTCTGTACTGGGTTATTTCCCGTCACTGGCGTAGATGTGATGTGATCAAAGTTGACAAAGATTAAGTATTTCCAGTAGCACCACTTTAACAATGCACACACCATTTTTTAAGCACATGTTGTATCGGCAGACGCCACCTACAAGGAAAACCTATTACTGCATCATTAAAAAAAAATATATATATACATATTTTATATGAATACCGCACAAGAGTCCCAACTGCACCAAAACGTCTGGAGCCAGTGAGACCATGGCATCCCCAATTGGGAATTGTTGTGAGGCTGAAGGTATTGGGGAGGGGAAGGAGAATGGGGAAGAGGAAGTCGAGGAAATACCTGGCTATTCAGATCTGGTCACCAAACACGGCTAAAAGCCATTTCAAGCAACGTTTCAATTTTGAATTGTGGTATTTCACCAGGGCGATACTGAGAGTTTTTTCCACTCTGGAACGTGCGCAAATATACCATATATTATTTTTAAATGAATTAATTGTGAAACAGCACAAATTAATCAAATAAAATTTACTTGCGCACGCCGTGATTGGAACCCGCGACCTTTGGATTCGTAGTCGAGAGCCTTACCCCTCGACCATGGAGACCGTTATTATTTTTAAACTAGCATGATTTTAATATTAGTATATTTATTATAATTAGGTTACGTGTTTTTAGCGGTCTCAGGACATTCTTATATATCGCATTGTAAAATTTTTGTGTACAGTGCCAGGGAACATTTCTCCCTCTTTCTGTGCCAACTGTGGTTAGAGGTGCATAAATGTGGAGATAATCTTCTTTACCCAGTGAGCGGGCTACCTATTGCTACTGTAGGGCTTTTATTTCAAAGAATTGTAAACTGTGTTTTATGTGCTAGCGGCACTTGCTGATAGCAATCTTATATTTAAGCCCAATCACTACGGTAATGGAGGGTATAAGATGGAATTTGGGCGGAGACGGAGGGGACGGTGCTGGGGGTCCAGCGGCCGAGGTTGGAGATGGAGAGATTCGAGTTCGATTCTAATTTGAAGTAAAATGTTTTGGTTAAATCTATTATATGTTTTATTGTTTTTGTGTGTGATTTTCCTTCTAATGTAAATTGCGGCACCACATTTGCGTGAGTTTAAAGGGTCATTTCTGTAAAGGGTATAATTTGAGATATTGGGCGAAGATGATGCACTTAGGTAAGTTTCATTTACAAAAATGATGTTTAATTTATGTGTATTAGTGGAAGTTCTGAATTCGTGAATATTTTCTGAAAGACCTCTTGCATTCCAGAATGCGAAAGGACATTCTTCAACACAAAAACAATACCATGTTTTCCAAGCCAACTGATTGCGAGGTGCGAAGTAATATGTCGCATTGTGCTAATTCAATAAAAATATTTTATTAAAATAAAGAAATCAATTTGTTACAAAAAAACTTATTTATTCTATTTTAATGCCAACCGGTTCCACTTAGACTTAAAAACTAATGAATAATACGTTATCGGTTATACATAGGTACAGAAAACAATAGAGTGAGACAGTATACACTAAAAAAAAATATTAGAGGGAGGCAACACTACATGTATATTAGAAAGAAATGGTAAATAAAACATTGAAATGGGTACATAATTAAGTCATATAGACAAAGACAAAAAAAAAACAAAAAAATAAACAATTATTTGCATTTATACTTGTATTACATAAGTGGAAAATACGCTACTTGGGTAATTAATAATTATTTAATGGATGAGTTAGGTAATATAAAAGAGGTATACATTGTAATTAAATTGTGGTTTATAACAATTTGATTGTTTTATCAAATCACAAAGGCATGCGGCACATCGTTGTTGTACAGAGTACTAAAATGAACGTTTTATATAGGTATGTACATAAATTAGATAAAAGGGAACAACAATTTATTTTGTTACTAAATGTTGTTTACTTCGTAATGTTATATAATTATGTCTTAAAAAATGATAATGAACTTTGTTTTAACAACATCATTTAGTAACATTTTAGAGCTAATCGTGTTTCGTTTGCATCAAACTTTCAATAAATCAACTGAGCTGTAAAACATGAACAGTTTACGAATCTTCCCTTTTTTTAAAACTATTTATAAAAAAAAAAATACATAATCCATATTTTTAATTGGCGGATTTATCGCCTGGTGGCAATTTCTACCAACCAACCCTTATTGGGAAAATGAATATGGTGTAATGATGATTATTGAAGCGTTTTCCACATTGTGTGACTTTTCGCACGCCATGTGAGAAAAGCATTTAAATAAAATAATGGTTCGGATTGGAAAGGGATAAGGGAGGAAAGGGAGGGAAGGAATTACAGAGGGTAGGGATTAACCGTCATTATACTGGTGGAATGAAGAAAAGAATTCTTCACTTTAGCTTCGAAAATGGGTTTTGAGGGAGCATTTCGCACGTCAGAGGGCAGTTCGTTCCAGAGACGTGATGCTTGTATTAAAAATAAATGAGAGAATGATGTAGTTTGATGGATGGGAATCGCGTGGATTCTCTCATCACTTGAGCGAAGAGAGAGATCCCGTATTCATATAAATTTTTTTAAAAGCTTGGATATTATTCAAATTTTGTCATTGCCATTACAGTAATAAATAATGGTGATACTAAAAATCATTTCAAATCTAGACGAACAATTCAAACAAACATTTTTAAAATTTTTATCCTGATAATCGATACATTCGTATTTGTACGTGGTGGAGAACGGAAATGTGATATTTAATTAGTTTTTCCCCATGAGAGTTAAGTACAGGACAATGATGTTAAAGAATCGGAAAAGAAGAGAAATTTTTTAATCACTCGTTTAAAATGTTAACAGTTGACCTTTGAGGTAACAAAGTTAATTTTAATTAACTTCCTTGAGAGATTAAAAATATTTACAGAACAACTTATAAATAAAATCATACGTATTTTTCTCATGATACGTGTAATTACATACTTTTTAATTGTTGTTTTCCATCACAAAAAGCACACACAGTAAATTCGTAACTACAAAAATGTATTTCCTCATTTTACATCTTATGAGGTAATTTATTGAAAAATAACACATTTTATCAGGTAAATCTATCATTTAATAACGAATCGATCATTTTTGATAGACGTTTATGATTTTTAGGTTAGATTTTGGAAGGCTTTTCAATAAGTGAATAGATAATTAATCAGTGATGATGTACGTATGGTTTAGGTCAGCATGTGCATCCTTGAACTAAAGCCTCGATTCCATAAAATATGGTAACCTTTGACAAATCAGTATTTCTCGTTGAACCGGTAATAGCAAAAAAAGAGAAATTTATTCAATCAAGTCATCCAAGAAAACGCTGGCCATCTTTAAGAATAGCAGGTGACGCAAAATGCGGATGTTGGTGATAAAAAAGTCGAGAATGTCTAATAAAATGTGTAATTATTGTAATACAAAGGTAATTAAACAATACAATTTCGTATAATAAATTAATTAAAAATTATTTTGTATTCACCACTTTATTAATATACACATATCTACGTGTTTCGAAAGCGATGCTTTCTTCATCGGGAATATATAGAATACTAAAAAATAATAATGTCAAGTATCTACAAATTATAAACACAAACAAAAATTGAGTAAAGTAGGTAAGTAATTAATCAAAAATTATTACAAAACATTGAATAACAAATTTATATTAGAAATTAAATTTATTTTTATTTTTATTATTAACATTAATACTAAAATAAATTCAAGAGATAACTATTTAAAAAAAATTGTGATTAATAAAATTAAAAAATTATATTATAAAATTAAAATATTATAAAACTATATTAATAATAAGACTTTAAATATAATTTCGGATCAAATTCTAAAATTTAGAAAAACGTAATTCGTATTTTCAGTACATTATATATTCGTAGTCGAGGATCCTAACCACTCAACTACGTTGGTCGTTAAAGGTTAGATTAGATTATTGAATCAAAGTCCTATAGTTCACTATCAACGTTGCTACCTGGTACAAGTTCAAATCAAATTTTACAAGCGTAGGCAATTCACATTATTTAGGGTTACTGTGGTTACACGCACGAAGTTTCTAGAGGTATTTATTACATTTAACATTTCCCATCAAGTTACAATTTGAAAGTAGAACAAAGGGTCTACTTGGAACACGAGACGAGTTACTAAGCATTAAGCAAGTATTTTTCTACTGACACGACAGCTGATTGAAGAGTTAATTTTCTTTGTTGGTCGTTCACTCGTGTTATTTTCCGCACCTAACGTTCTAACACGTGATAGAATGTTACATTTATTTATTTTTATTTACATCACGATAAACTACTTTTTGTAGTTTGTATAACGGGAACATGTTATTCAAAACTCAAAATTTACAGGTAAGGTTACAATACATATGTCTATATAAAATAAAAACAAAAAATATATATATAACAAACTTAAAACATAAATAAAAAATAAGCAAAAATACAAAAAAAAATATATATTAAAAAAATAAAAATATAAACAGCGGCAATAAATCATACATAAAATAATATTTCCTTATTATATAATAAAAATAGGTTCATTAAGCTATCCAGTTTTCAAAATATTTATTAATTGTTTAGTTTTAATAGTTTTATTTTTTTATTTTAAGGGGTAACATATTTATACAGTTAGGAATCATGTGACCTAAAGTTCTTTGTCCATATTTGTTTGTATGCTTAGGAACCAATCATCCTTCATTAAAATTGAGACGAGTATTGTAAGTGTGCTCTGGTCTATTTATATTTACATTTGTATAGGGTTATTAATGTGCTGAAATATAATTTTGTACCACAGAATCGGTCTTGCTGAAAGAATTTTGAGACTGATGGAATATTATGCTTTTTTCGTATAAATTAAAACTGATATTTTCCAGTAGTACTCAAGTTTCCAGATTTTCTGTAACTTATTACTGGATACATCGGATGCGTTTGCAAGGAGCAAGAACTATACAAGTTGTATCAGAACGTACCTGACAAACTATAACCAATGATTCCTGTGCTCATTTTGTGTAAAAGTTGTAGATTGCAATTTAACTTGTCACTTAACCGAGTAACTGAGTAACTAATTGTCCAATACTTTTTGAAATGTTTTTAGGGGCACACAAAATAACCAAATCGTCATCGGAGACCAAAATGCCATCTTCATTTTTTGCTTCAAATTAACCCGAGAATCAGTGGTGAAAGTTTGAGGTACGTCCCGATATAGCTTGTACTCGTATATCATTCTATCTATGATGAGGTCATAGTGTACATATTTGAGATGAACCATCATAAAACTTTATTTCGCATTTAAATATAAAATTAAAAAATAAGTTTAGATATAATTCAGACTTATTACGGTAAAAAATATGTGGATTTTGTAACGTAAATACTGACCCCGCGTCTATTATTATGATTATTGTCTACGGAAGAGATTCGTGAGAAAATGTCTATGGGAGACATCCGACGGAAGGAGAGCTAAGTCAACATGGCGTCGGATATAACCTGACACGAGCGGTGGAGCTCGACGTGATTGAAGGGAGTGATATGTGTTAGTTTATTTTCTTTTTTGTTTGACGCCAACGAGCGTCTACCCAATCTACCCGAAGTGGGTATGTTTTTTAATCACTGATAGCCAATTCGTAAAGCGGTGAAATCCAACCGCGCGTGCTTGGCGCGTTGGAGGTAATCCTTGTGGAGGATGTGAATGGATACGAGAGTCGGTGGCTGTATCGACGATCCTACAAGACCTAAGGTAGCATCCTCACCTATCATTGCCTGAACCTCGCGGAAGAAACAGTGGCGGATGGCGCTGCCGAGAGTCGTCATAGACCTCGCGGATGGTGATCGTGGAAATCGGCGAACATCAGGACTGTAGCGGCCTTACCTGATGCTGAGAATAAGAATCCGTCCACAAGAGCCATCCCTTTATTCTGGAAATGGTTTAGTTTTAAAATTAATCCTCCTCTCTATTTATTTTTCCTCTAACATTACAATCTGGTTATGGAGCCAATAAATATTATGTTTTTTCCTTTAAATAGGGTTTTATTTCTAGTATCATGATATACATCCCACTTCCCCGTGCTTCATACATCAGATTCATCCACGAATCCTGAGATGAGTCGAACAATAGCCGGAGGAGACGTTACAATTTCCAGACGGAGATGCTGGGATTAAAATGCATTCATTTCTTTTTTCAGTAACTCCACACAGGAGACCCAGAGGGAAATAATCTTCCTTAAGGTGTGAAGGGTTTTTTATAGGATAGGAAGGAGTGAAATGGGGCGCACTTGCGATTTGTACAGGGTCAGCAGTTGTACACTATTAAAGTATCTGCATTACATTAGTCTGGAAAATTCTCAGTAAAACATAACAAATATTCTTATATGCTCGGAAAACTAGTTATATACATATATTGTAAATTGACATAAATAGACTAAAATAAGTTCGACAATTCAGAATCGAGAAGAATCCGTTGATTGGAATGGCTTTAGTCGTACCAGACAAACTTCCTCATCATAATTTCCATTCTCTCTAGACGTCCTTGCAGTAGAATGCAGTAGTATCATGGGTGAACGATTTTAGCGACAATTTTGTGTGCACGGTATCATACCATTAATGGTTCATGGCCCATATCCCCTGTTCCTTTATCTATGGTTTTAACCTTTACGTACGTGAAGTTAAAAAAAAGTACGATCGAAGAGATGAAGGGGGGGGGGTCACTAGGGATCCCCACAAAATCGGTAACACTCAGATATTAGTTACTAGCGTTTTAATCGGACACTTAGCAGCCAATCATTAAATAAAGCAATACGGTAAAATATAGTATGATATCCATGCACATATATTATTGTTGCCCTTTCAGTAAAATGCACATTACGACCGCACTCTCTGCTTGTTTGCGTCAGGGAAATTAAAAAAAAGTATACGAGTGAGGAAGACGCGTATTGCAGTAATTATTGGAATTTGTACTTTAAAGAAAGCTAAGATATTTTTTAAGTCAGATCATAGAGCAAGAATTAGGTAAATAAATTATATTATATAGATAAAAAAAAAACAAAACTTAGATATCGCACAAATCTCTCGTTTGGGGTATATGTATTACCCCCCTACCGAGCAGAAGTGTTAAGTAAATACTATATTTATTGAAACTGTACCAGAATGTCGCTGTGTTTGCGATTTAAATAAAACAACAATGACCTTGTAAGAGAATTCGTGGCACTTTTCGAATGACCCATTTAATAATAATACATGGAAGTTATATTGGGCGTGTTGAGAGTAAAGAACCGCTTCGTATCTGTTATATTGACAAACCCACTTGACCTATCATGACAAGGTAGAATGGCGCACTCACAATGGACGCTTATTCATTTGCCAATGCGCAGTGTTCCTAGCTTTATTCTGTATTAAATAGTGTATCATATTAATAAAAGATAAAGATGACCGTATAATCTTCATGATATTCAAACTGTACAAGTGATCACCTGCCATAATCGGATTGGGTATTAACTTTTTTTCAAAACTTGACTACTAGAAAAACTACTTGACTTTGGGCCCAGAGGTCACGAGTTTAAAACCCGGCTTGATGTGTTTTTTCATGTTATAGGTATAAATCACAGAGTAAATAATATATAGAGATGCCCTAAAACGTAAAGGGATTAGACCAAAATAAGGGGTCGAGGGGTGAGCTAGGAATGACGCCAATTTGAGTAAAACAGTAAAAATGTTCGGTTTGTTTACAAAAACAGAATATTTTGTTAGAGTATTCAATTGGCTCTATGAATCGCTTGCAAACAGCGAAATAATATTTATTATACCATCCAACTCCCATTAAAATTAGAACAATAACAACAATATATACAATTGAAATATAACAAATGTGAATACGAAAATGGCCGCCTTAAAACATTGTGGGAGAGGCAAACACGTCCGACACTATATATATAAAAAAAGGTAGGTGAATACTGATCGATAATGAGTTTATTCTAGGATTTTATTTAATGATTATTGATTTATTTAATCATTACAATAGAATTCCAACAGTTGCAAAAATAAAGCTCTATCCCGTAGAAAACGATCACATAAGTGATGAGATAACAAAACTGTAATGCTTTTTTCATTATTTTTTCTTTTTAATTTTTTTTTCATCTTATGTACATTGATCACAACATGCATTCGCCTAAATATAATAATTTTGCCCTTTATTTGTATGATGATTGTAATTTATTGTTGTATTATATTATATTGTTGAAATAAACTCCTGCTGACAAGCTACTTGCAGTGGCTTAGCGGGTATAAGTTCCCACTGTACATAATTAATATTATACAATAAAAAAATGTTCTTGACAATTTATGAAAGTGCGTGGGCGCAGATGTTTCATTGTTCCGTGATGCAGAGCTAATCTATCATAGGTAATGGATCTAATGGCTGTTAGAAGAATGCTTCCACTTTTGAGTAACCCTGCATCTGTTATCAAAACCGACTCCTGACCTATGCAAACTTTAAAACGCTTTCACGTAATGTAGATGTTAAGGTTAAACGAAATTGGATGCGCGCTCACAGATGGCGCTAATCTTAATACTTTTAAATATTGAGATGAATTGTTTGTTGGCAGGTGACATATACAATAGAATATTTTTTTATTGTAAGTTTAAAGCTCAAGTCATTCAATAAACTTACAAAAATACTGTACATTTTAGTTTTACAATAATATATTGTATTCTTGTAAATTTCTTGAAAGTCTTGAGCTTTAAATTCACAGAAATAATTTATTCCACTTTATATTCCGTGTGTACAACCGCCAACAAACAACTCATTTCAATATTTAAAAACATTACGTGCTGAAACTTCGTTTAGCCATTATATCAAAAATGTTTCTGCTTTTAAATTGAATGTAAAAATTAGTTATTAACATACAGACATTAAAATAGCAGAAAAGCTACAAACAAACTTAAAATATTTTGTTGATTTGTGTCTATTTTTTTAGAATTTTCTTTTTTAATTAGGTACATTATTTATTTATAAGCGTTACGCCTTCCGGTGGTATTATCTATCTGTGGACATAATAACAATAAATAAATACGTTGTAAAATCAAGTTTCCAGTTACGGCACCAATTGAATCCAAGAAGGTGGTTTGAAACCACATTTTCATTAGAGAATTTTTAATTATTAAGTACAGTAAGTGGAGGAACAAAGCGATTCTCTGGAAAAATATATAGAAGAGGACTATTCGATAAATTTACTTGGTTGTTCAATATATATTTTTTAGGAATTTTTTGATTTCCAGAAATTCCAACATATCGAATAAACCCCCTTAAGAAAACCCCCAAATTACCCCCTCCCCTTTGGTTGGCTCTCACTCCAACACCTAAATATTCATGTATGTCTGTTATTATTTTGTATCTTAGATTAGCCTTAATATAGTCCTGACGAAGGAAGGGTACTTCCGAAACAGGTCGATTATTATATTAAATTGAAGTGGTTAAAAACAAATTTATGCGTTCATATTATAAGTATGGCAAGCCAAAAGTGAATGCTTTTTACGAATACGAGATTTTTTACATTTACAATCGAAAGTAATTATATATAAGACTACCTGAATAACGTGCATATAACTACTACACAAATATGATTAAAATAATGATTTTATAAGTGTTATTGTTCAGGATGATGTGAAGTGACCTCGCATGAATATTTTAACACCATTCGAAAGGAAATTCCTAAAAAAATACCAGTTACTAACTACTGTCTACTGCAGATGTTATTTTAATTTATTTATTTGGTTATACGCCCACTGGACTTTTACACGGAATTAAAAACACAATATAAAGAGCTATCAAAAATTATCAGCACCTAGAAATTTTAAACCATAAAGTGACGGACAATTTTTTTAAACGTTAACAGTAACATAAACAAAAAAAAAACTAAAACAATATTATAACACAAATAATTAACGCAAAATTATCCAAGTTACAATACTTAATTGTATGATTCATCAATGTGCTGGTATAGATGACGCTTTACTGTATAAATGGCGTCAGCAAATATATTATTAATAAATTAATTAGAAAATTACTTTTGCATTCACCACTTTAATAATATACACAGATATCAACATGTTTCGAAAGCGATGCTTTCTTCATCAGGAATACATAGAATACTAAAAAATTAAAATCTCAAATATGACAATTTAAATATAATTTTTCATTTGACCTCCGCATTCCTAATGATATGGTTTTACTTTCAATTGTGTGATTTTTTTTTATATGAATACCGCACAGGAGTCCCAACTGCTCCCAACCGTCTGGAGACAGTGAGACTATGGCATCCCCAATTGGGGAATGTTGTGAAGCTGAAGGTATTGGCTAGGGGAAGGAGAAGGGTAGAGTAAGGTGGTGAAATTCCTAGCTATTCAGATCTGGTCACTAAACACGGCTAAAAGCCATTTCAAGCAAATGATAAACATAGAACACAAAAACATTTTGATTTCTGTGTATATTAATGAAGTGGTCAATACAAAATATTTTTTTAATTATTTTTTTTAATAATGACACCACAAAGTGAATACTAATCTTTTTAAGAAATTATATATTAATAACACCGCCAAATTTATTGCCCAGATCATGCATCTTATTTGTTATGAATGAGACTGATAGTTGGTTGTGTACGTGATGCAGAGAAATGTTACATCTTGTGTACATGGTCGGTACATTCAAATTAATAGTGACGAAGATGGCAGGGCTGTCAATTAGGTTGTTGAGGGGAACGGCTGCGCTGCCCGTTTTATACATAACTTAATTTTGAATTTGAGACCAAAATACCCATCCAAATGGAATGATATGTTTTTTTAAATTAAAGATTTAGTAATATGTATATGCCATGACAAAAAAAACAGTTATTATAATTTTAGAGGCAAGTTAGAAAATTATTTGCGGGTTATTCGTATTTTTTTTAATATTGTCATATTTGCCATGTAAGTATGATTATGTAAATAAAAATATAAAAACAATACATTTAAAAAAGGGGTTTTTCGGGTCGATATTTTAAATTATGTTCGACAAATTTATGTTCCAACGTAAATTGGTCATTTTTAATTTAATTTTAAGTCCACCAAAACACTTAATTTAATATTGAAAAAAAAATTATATTTCAATATCATTTCAAAGTAGATGGGGTAAAACTTTTTTTTTTAAATCACCGTTAGCCCCCAAATAATCGTTAAAGATGCTTCTAAAATCGGGAAAAATCAATTCATTTAATGGCCCATATTTTATAACGTAAAACAAAAATAAATAAAATACTTCTCATGCGTACTAGATATTTAGTAAACCTTTAATTTAAAAATTATATATCATTAGGTTTAGGTGAGTATTTTGGCCTCAAATCCTAAATTAAGTTTTGTATGAAACTCGTAATGATTTTATATAATACAAACAGGTCTGAAACAATTCTCCTGTCAATGTAATGCGAATGTTGGTTCGTCAAAAACATTAATTTTAAAGAAAATGGTTTAGAATGTGGTTCCCAATTTTAATAGTATCATGCAAATGTGAAATACAGTGAAAGAAAACATATTTGGGATTACCCGGGATTAAAAACTTGGTTTTTTTATAGGTGATAAGGTGTAGAACAATGAGAATTTTTCACGACAGTAAGAGTGAAATTTTATTGTTTAAATATTGTTTGAACTGCTAGAATCACCGTTGTGAAAGGCCAATCAATAAATACGCCATTAATGATCCGGCCCTGTTTCACCAGGCTATTAACCGCATATCTAGTTTCAAATTGTCCTTTTTCAACGATCTATAACTCGTCTCTGCTGCAAATAGAAGAAAAAAAAACTGAAAACTTTGACCGTGAAAGGCGGTCAATAAGACTATTTCGTTTACCTGCATAATGTTAGGTCATTCGTGTAATACTCGCCTTCAAGGTAACAAAACAGAATGCTTAGCAGTCCTGGTCGTGGTAATTTTTTTTGCTTATTTACTATGGAAAACATCAAATTTTTAATCTATGATTAAATAAAGGTTATAAATAAGATGATCGGTTTAATAGTTATTATTTACTCAGTACTTCTTGTTAACAAAAATATGGTCACCCTATGATTGTGGCTAATTGGAAAACAGATACTTTATGATAGCTACTTGGGTTACAATTAAATTGCAAATAATTGCATATCAGGAGACATGGCTTTATAATTATATGGTTCTAGGAATTGATATTGATTTTTCAAATAAGAAGATGTTTTCAATAATATGTAAATTTTATCATTAAAAAAATTGCAAAATACAGATAATAAGGTCCTGTTAAGTCAATCGACATGGCTAGCCAATAGGTGCCCATATAGGTAATATTATTTACATATGTTTTTATACGGTATAGTTTTCATCTTAATTATTTTTATTTTTTAAACTTTATCTCCACACAGGAGTCCTTGATCATAGGGTATTTTTGAGGAGAGGAAGGAGTGAACCCATGTTGCAGGAGGGAGGAAACACAGAGGCCGGCAAGTTGTTCCACAGCCGGGCTGTTGAACTCAAGAACGAGTCGTAGAAATGACACGTCTTCATCTGAGAAATGTCAACCGTGAACAAATGTTGCTATCAATGACGTTAGTTCCTCAGAGCATCTTCCATTGAAATACCGTCAGAACAAGGACAGCATTCCCACCTGACGCCTGTCCTCTAAAGATATAAAGATTGCAATCCCATTGTTAAGATAGGCGAATTTAAAAAAAATGACCGCTCGTTTCTGCACAGATTCAAAGGTTTTTTTAAGGCATTTTACCAATTTATTTTAAAGCTAACTTAACTTTGTTTTCGATGGAGCCCCCGTGCCTGAGCCGGTCACTTGAAGTTACACCAAACATTTCAATAGAAGGCATTTTTGGAAAATTGCTTCCGTTGAAGGACTCTAGATTTTCATAATATCTATACAGTTTATATCATGACTTTTTCATACATTTTGATCCTCCAATTTAATGACCATTCACATTATCAAATCCTTTCTCCCAGACAGCCATTTTTACAACAAATATTTAACCTTATTCATAGTTGCATTTTTTTACATTATTTGGCATTAAGTTAAATACCTTAGGTATATTGTATTCCAACATTCTCTGTCCATTCTTATTTATACATTTTGGAACTATTAATCCATCGTTTTTTGTGAATCTACTGCTATAATTATATTCCAATTTATCTGTATACTGAGGATTAAATATATGATGAATTACAATTTTGTACCACTCTATAATAGCCTTAACAGGTAAAATTTTCGCACTCTGAAATAATAATACGGTATCATGTCTCTGTCTGTAGATACTGGACTAACTAATTGTTTTACAATAGCGCTTTGAACTATTTGCATTTGTTTCAGATTTGTGGTATTTTCCCATATTGTTAATCCATGTCTTATCAGAGTTTCATATTTTAATAATATATTTTTTTGCCAGCAATTTATTTTTTTATTCAATTCAGAAAACAGTCTTACATTAAGTTCATATTGCATAATATATGAGAGAGAGATAAATAACATAGTAAAGAAGAAAAAAAGTATGGATACATTTTATTTAACATACCAGATAAATTGATTGAAGTGTGAACTTAGATGGGTAATTAATCATTATGGAATGTCTTTAATATTTTGTATCAAAGACCGAATTCTTCGAAGTCTTTTACAAGTTTTTTTTACAAATATGCTTGTCGTCGACTTAGTTGTGCAGTTTCTATGCCTTCCGATGTTTTTTTGAACCTTTTCCAATATTTTTTTTGTACGTTTTCCAATGTTTTTTTGTACCTTTTCCGATGTTTTTTTTGTACCTTTTCCGATGTTTTTTTTGTACCTTTTCCGATGTTTTTTTTGTACCTTTTCCGATGTTTTTTACTGCACGAAAGTTCTAACTGCCAGGAGCTGGTTAAACTATGATTTCCCCTTTGGAGGATGTTGTGAAGCTAAAACAAGTCGAAATAAGAATTTTTTTATTCTCAATTCATTGCCAGCATTGTATTGCATTTATTAATTAAGAAAAATAAATGGATAAAAGATGGAGAATAAATTTTGACAAATCTTGAATTTGAGATATGATATCGATGAAGATGGCATAAATTGAACTGGTCTTATTATCTAAGTTGGTTAAGCGGTTGTCCCGGATAGGCAGAGGACCTGGGTTCGAGTCCTAGATGCGACTGAAATATTTTTATTTTCTGTCTTTTTTTTTCCGTTTTCATATTTCATTTAGGTTATGTCAATATTATTTTCTACAATGATTAAGTATTAATTAGGATTTTAAATTTTATTCTCATATTAATGTTATCCAAATCACTGGACAATATAACAAGATTTTGTGTTTATTTTACTATTTTGCTTATACACCATGGCTGGATAATTACCTTCCTATTTTAAAGCACTTCTTCCGAGACTTTTGTACTATTCAACGTCTCAAAACACGTGAGATCAATTAATCTTCTGCTGACAATCATCTGACAATCATTATATAATTAAACATCAACTGACACGTAATATTTTGTCGATGCAAATAGGAATGAGTATTTAACTATATAATTTAGGTAAGTATTCATGTTTTGATGCTATTCCGTTGCTTCCATTGATGGTCAATAATTTATGCAATGATTTAAAACGTGCAAAATCAATAAATGGTATGCTATGTAAATCAGGGATGTGCCGTTACTTCTTTTGCGATTTTTACGATTTTACATAACAAAGCCGTTAATGTTGGCATTTTCACACAAGAAAAGATTTATGACATAAAATTTTCAATTTGGGAGGCAGGTATGGCTACCGCCGTACCGGGAACCATTTAATGGATAACCAACACCTCTGCCATAGGTCGTCCCAGATAGATCGCTACGTTTGGTGACTTTGCAGGGGTACCTCGGTTATTGGGGGAGGTTTGTTCAGGTCTTGACGGCGGATGCGTCTATTGAGGGAGATCTCTTGACCTTTCCAGCTTTACTATATCGACTACATACCCTTGCACCCCAGTGGGAAGGATGGATTCATACGTCACTTCTGGACACACTGACCCCCAGATTTCTACCCTCCCGTCATACCGTTTTCCTTCCCAAAACTTTCTCCACTATCTTTCCATAAAAATACCATCCACACAGCAATCCCGATGACAAGGTCCACAGGGAAATAATATAATAATTTCCATCAGGGTCTCCTGTGTGGCATTAATGTTAAAAATATAAACATACCAGTGTCGAGTCGTGAATAACTTCCTTTTCAATTTATAAAATTAATGAAAAATAAAATTTCGCATTTCGTTTTAGATTATGCTCCCAATATTCACAGAATTCAGAAAAAAAGGTTGCGTCAAAATTTTTATATCTTTGCTTAACTCCAATATTTGTGTGGAAAAATTTGTTGATAGTTTGAAAAATTAGGTAACTTCTAACTTAGTAATCATTTTCCTTATCTTTCATGAATTCATATGAAGCTTCTTTGTTTACGATATATTAATTAGTTGCTAGTAAACAAGCTTGGACATATTACGTCCTCTCCAGTAACGAAGATTGCTAGTTAAACTATCACGGCACGCCCCTTCTGCACGACACTGGTAGATATTTTAAAAT
This sequence comes from Halesus radiatus, assembly GCA_022606495.2. Lineage (NCBI taxonomy): Eukaryota > Metazoa > Arthropoda > Insecta > Trichoptera > Limnephilidae > Halesus > Halesus radiatus. The sequence goes on along the minus strand of JAHDVE020001060.1, from coordinate 32,450 downwards.
ATTATTATCATCTGATAATTTATTAAATATGAATGACATCTTGTTAAACTGTTTAAGCCTAATACTATTTCATTGATGCGCGAAAATTCAGCGTTGAAAATTTGTACTATGACGCAATTCAACAAATTTACATAGATACTTAGAAAAAAGCGGTTCCAACAAATCTCCTAATGGCAAGACCATTGCTGATTTAAGTTGTATTTAGACGACAAGTGTCACAAAACCATCAATCTAAGAAAAAAATATGCATGTGAAATTTCGTAAAACTTTTGCAAATGGCTCGTCCATTACAAAATAGATTTACAGTTTTCAGTGTGAAATCAAATATAAAAGAAATGAACCTTTATCTTTCGCTAATAAATATAACACCACAGGGTCAGTAAATCAATATGAAGATTCGCCGTTGATCTGTGAAGATAAATAATTGATGCGAATCCGATGGTTGAAGCAATAAGGCAGATCGTGGCAAATTTACTCGTAGATACTTAACTTCTAGATTTATAGGCAAATGAAATCAATATGCATAAATAATGTATTTGCTATTTTAAATATTGAATGGCAGGGTTAGCATAATATTAAATTATTCGCTAATGGGATTAATGATGCAAATTTGTGGTTTGATGAATTTTATAGCTCAACGAATGCAAGGCCGATTGGTGCGCAATTTACAGGATTAAGTTAACAAATCTAATTTAAAATAAATATGTTACCGAGTTCATAATATGTTTTCTATGTTCTATCCAAAACAGCTATTTGGCGAAGGATACTGGTCCAAACTGCCATTCCTAATCAATATGAAACTAATTTAGCACGTGACACAAAAGCGTGTAAGAAGCAGGAAAAAAGTAGGAAGAATAAGTACGAAGCAAGAAGTAGGAAGAAGCATAATTCCCGCTGCAGGAATAAGAAATAATGAGTAAGAAGAAACAGAAAGAAGAAAGAAAAAAGCTAGAAAAAACAGGATTCCTGATGGAAAAATATGAAAAAATGAATTCGAAGAAACAGAAAGAAATAAGAAGATGCAGGAAAAAGCAGGATTCCTGCTGCAGGGATATGAAAGTATGAAATTTAATAATAATTACCGGCAGTTTGAAAATAGCTTCGAACGCCAAAACAGTTGCCATAATAATCAAAACTAAAATACTTGCAGAATATAAAAAAAATCACATTTAATAATAACTTATTATTAAATTTAATTTATATTAAATTTAAAAAAAAAAACAAATTGAGTTCTACGAATTAAACACAAAAACAATTAATGAAAGAAGGAGTTAGAAAAACAGAAATAAGAAAGAAGAAGCAGGAATAAGAACGATGAAGTAAAATATGGAAGAAATGGATCTAAAATAGACGTATTTCATCCCTCGGTACCTGTCTGTCGTACATTCTTATTCAAAATGAATGTCAGGGGAAAATAGGATTAACAGGTTTATGGAAAAAGAAGTTAGGCCTGGCACATGGCGTGTTTTGGTGAATTAAATACGTGAGGCACGTCAAAAGTCGAAAACGAAAAAGACCCTTGGGTGAGACAGTATGTTTATTTGATTGAACAACGTGTTGCGTAGGATTACTCCACATCTATCTAATCTTGCAAAGAAATCGGGTAAAGGTTTGTAAGTAAGTTAGATTGATAGCGATAGTTTTGTGACATGACCATGATCTTTCAATCCTGCAGATCAATTAGATTAGTTTGAAAGTTTAAACTAATCATTGACATTTGAATGATTTATTTAAACGGCCTTTTAACGTGGGGCAATCTAAGTCGATGTGAGAGACTGATTCTAAAGCCATTAATATGTAGTTGATAACATGTCGATAGCTGATAACCCAAAAATTACTTTCAAAGATGCTAATGATAGATTTAAGATTTAGTGTGAGAAAATGTTATGTATGAGTGTCTAAATATCGCACGAATCTTGTGTGAACATAGTTTTTCTAGAAAACATTATTGATGATCAGATTTAATCCGACCGCATTGAAGGTTGATTAATTGTTCCAAGCATTAATTAATTACTCGTACAATGTATACAACTTCTGACCTATAATCTAGTTTTTGGTTTTGTTTTTATTCTTGAAAATAGTATTAAATTTTTTGCCACTTTAAGGTAAAAAATAATTATCAACTAAAAGCAATAGTGAAAATGTGTAGGTATTGGCTCAATAAGGAACTCCAGTGGAAAATACTATGAGTTTAAAATATATATATTCATATAGGTCAGAAAATAATTATAAATCGTTATTTAAAAGTGAATAAATAATCATCTCATCAAAACACCATGTTAAATTGGTAACATTATTTTCGGAACACCTGACGTCACGTGTGTATTCTGTTTTTGGATTAGTATGGAGATCTTAATTTTTAATTTTTTTTTTGTATTTTAAATACATATTTTTTTAGCTTTGGTGAAATTATATTATAACTGTTGTTCAATATATAAAAAAAAACTATTATTAATAACTGAAATTAGAGTATTCACGAGTAAACCATTTGTCAGTGTGGATATTTTGATAATGTTAATGCTCAATACTATTAATATTCTTCGAGTTAAAATTTATAAAAAGGTACAAAATGTGATTACTTATTTTTAGTTATGATTTACTATGAGTAGAATATAAAATTTTCTACGGTAAAGCTCATCCTTGTTTTGATATTTGACATTCTAACCTCAAAACAATAGACTTGGAGCGATTTGGCGGGCTTTGAAAAATTGATCCTATGAAAATTATTTTTCTTTAGAAAAAAAAAACGATATATACTGGTATTTAAGTTTGAACTTCATCATTGATTAAAAAAATGGATTGTAGTTTCTTATTGTATCAATGGAAGATATTTCAATCTATTTATCAAATAACTGTATAAAGTCCCATCTAGTATTTTGAACTTTTAACCACGTGTAAAGAAAATTAAACTCTTTTATACCTTCCCTATCTAATCTATGTAACCTCTTTGCTTATATAACGTTTATTATGGATGTTTATATTAATGAAGAAGGCACGAATAAGTTTGAAACTAATTGGCCTTAAAGTGGTGAATCTGAAGAAATTTAAAAAGTTTTTAGTGTCCTTTAGTATCGTCGGGGTCGAATATATTATTAGTATTATTGAAATTAATATAAATTAATTAAAAAAGATTGCTCCTCCATGTGCCATAAGAAAATTGGTCAGGTCAAATACAATTTAATACTGTAAAGAGATTGTTTCCAATAATATGGATAACTTAATTAAAGAGTTGTTGATATTTGAAAATAATTACGAACACCTGCAAGGTGCATAATACTTAAACATCAATAATATTCAATTATCATAAAGGGTGATAAATAATTACACATTCATAATAGTTTTCGATTACGTCAGTTCCAAATTATTTCGTGGCGCACTTTTGGATTTGTCAATGTAAATAAGAAACTATTTGTTTTGGGAGACATCTTGAATCAGTCATTGGATTTCGAGAGGAATTTTTAGCAACCTGAGTAGCTACCTGCAATAAAAAACTAATAAAAAACTCACGAATACAAGTAAAATGAAAAATTACTTCTGTGAATAATTTTAAGTAGCATTATTTTCTACGCAAATGATTTATGAGTTTTACGGTTGGGTGTTCAAATCCTTCTGTATAATAAACACTTTTTTTGTGTTTCCTATTTTATGAGTTCTTCTTTTTCGTATGGTGGAGGAGAGTAGGTGGAGATCATAGTGGGATGCTGAGGTTATTCAGTCAGTCATCGGCATCGGTAGTTACTTGGTTCAGCGCAGAACAGATTATGCCCGGGGCACTGATGGAGGAAACATTCTTCAAAGATATGTTCTGTAGTTTGTATTTATCAATATTCACACAATTCCGTATCATTCGTTTTATTTTATTGAATTTTAATTTTTTTGTTGTTGTTTTATTTTTAAAATATTAATTTTGAAAATTTATTTTTAGTTTTTTTTCTTTTTTTAAATATATATTACGAGTACATATTTATTGTTATTTTTTTATTTATTACTTACTAGGTTCTAGAAGATTATTATAAGGATTATAAATCAAGAAGTCTTTAAGTCTAAAGAAAAAGATAAGGAATCTTTTTTTAAAAGAACGAGAATAGGGCTCCTGGGGAGTGATTATATACATTTTACCTAGGAAAAAGTTTTGCTAGTACATGCTAGAGAATGATTTGAGGTACAGATAAAATGGTATATGAAAAATGTGTATAATGTATAAGTATGCGTATATGTGTGCGTGTGTGTGTACGTGTGTGTGTGCCTACCTATGTGTTTGAATTGATTGATTGATTAAGGTAGGAGTAATGTTTTTCTTAAATTATGGTAGGGAGTAAAAAAATATGGACATAAAAACAAAGGGAGATATGGCACGAAAGCGCGCCGACTATCGCCGGGTTACGACCAAAATGTTGGAGTCTCATGACTATAAAAGTGGTGGAGTCAAAGAATGTTATGCGTTTGGGTTGTAGGTGGAAAATTACAGATTACAATTAGAGGCAACATTTTTTGATTTCATTGGCATTGTGAGGAAATTCTAAGTATTTATCCAACGGAGGGATTTTTTCCCTTTATTAATATTCAATTGAACTTCTACTGAGATATGCCACGAACCGCCACTGCTCACAATAAACAATTTTAAATATACCAACATATCTGTGTAAAGTCTAATTATGGACACGATGTGAAAAAAAGAGAAATCTTTCTTTCGTTAATTTGCCTTGAAGGTTTTAAAATCTGAACATATAAATAATAAAAAAAAAATTCAAAATCAATCGTCATTCTTTAAGTGAGTTGGACAACAGATAATACATTTTTTTATATTTAAAACTTTGATTTTTTTTTTTAATATTTGGAATCTTGTTTTAAATTTTATAATCATTTTTACTTTTGAAAAAGTTAGGTCTTTAAACGTGGCCTTGTGGACATCCGTGAGGAGGCCTACATAACACTGTGGTTTATGCATTAGATTTTGATGAAAGAGGTTGCGGATTCGATATTAGCCGCAGGCCAAAAATAAATAGACATAGATTAATTCATAAATAACAACATAGGCGTTGTCTTTATTTCGATTTTTATTGTTGGGTTGCAGGAAGCTTATAAAATGGTTCCACAGTTGTCATAATAAACATTGATAAATTAATAGTCAATATTTTTAACAAGTCCCTTGTACTAAGTCATTTTTAATAATCTTGTCTATCGATTATAATGTAAAATGTCACTAACCTACAGTAAGAAAAATATGCGTGGGTTCATGCTATTGGCATTGACATATTTAATATTTTTCTTCGAATGGTTTTGATCACTTTTGCTTTTAATGACACTCCTAAATAGAATAGGCGCTACTCCAGCGTCACGTGTACCCATATTTGTCTCATTACAGCCAAGAATCTTCACAGCATCTGTAATCCGTAGGCTGATACTTCTCAACTATCGATAAATAATGGAGGATTCACAAGAAAGAGGAGTAAAGTCAACTACAAAAAATAAATGTGAAACTATTTTGACATTATTTTACTAAAGATTATCTCTTCTTACAGGTGAATTTTTATGCATCATTAACGATGTTGTGGTACTTTTTTGAAATATAATCCTTACGAAAGGAAATAATACTCTTCAATATTATCTTTTTTTAGCACTCAATTTTAAACGCATTTTTTCCTCATACCACTAACCAGTACCTATCAAACAAATATACATAATTGTTAACTCTATAATATTTGTTTTTTCTCATCTCTTCATAAGTACGTAACTATTATACTATATTAAAATTATCTGGTATACGTAAACGATTACTCTATACTTTTTTTTCTTATCTCTTCGAACTTAACTATTATTCCATATTAATTATTATACTATACTCAAATTACACGGTATACACAATTGTTTTTTTCTTCACATCTCTTTATAATTAATTATTTAAATTTTTTCTAGATATATTATTTTACCATACTATGTCTATACTAGCTTTTCTCTTCTATTTTTGTATAATGGCACTTAATATGAACTAAACTCGTTAATTTGACTGTCCTAAAACGGGGTTTGTTCCCAGTTGGGCAGTCAAGGCTTTCTTACATTAATTGTTTAATAATGCATGTTTCAAATAAATTTAAAATTTCTATACCTACATAATGTCACATGTTCATTTAATTTATTTGTTCTTTACATTATTGATGCACGGCAACTAAAACAAAACCGTATGAAATATAATTGCATTATGGCGATTTCAACTAATAATTTCGCAAAACTGTTATTAAGTTGTTCAAAACCGAAACGTAGAGAAAAACATTTTAGAAACTGTTTTTAGTAACTTATTACGATTAGCCAAGTTCTTTTAAGCAACGTCCATCCTTTTGTTACGATTCTCTCATTCCATTACCTCACAATGGGATAAAAAATATTGTGCGATATTACATATACATCACATTATACATATGGCATTTGAAACCTTATTTATAAAGACTATTGATGATGAAAACAAGGGAGATGAGCTATAATTACTATTATGGAATCGCCAGCTCATCGCGTGTCGCCAATATTGTTAACGCATACTATTGCAAATCGTACCTATGCAATAGCGATGAGTCGTTCGTGAACGAGCCACTCGTATGTGCAGGCTCATTTTGATGAGTCGTGAGCGTACGACTCCTGGTAAACCGTACCGCGGCTCAATTGAACTGTGACTATTTTTGACAAACCTTGAAACCACTTAAAAACGTTATTTATTTATCTAAAAAAATAAACATATCTCCGATGTTAAATAGTATTCTTACGCATTTCTACTATGATTCATCTTTAAATAAGGTCCTTTGTCCTAATTTACTCATAAAAAATCATCGTATACGTGTAACTTCTTTAAGACAAAATGTTGCCCACAACCGTGGGACTCGCAATTAATATTTGGTGACATGATGTATCTTAAAGAATTCCCTTTGTCGTCTAGGGTTCACACATTTGTGTGTGAAGGTAAGAATAATTACCGCATTTACACAGTGTAGGCGGTATACATTATGTGTACCATCTGGACGTTATGTGCCTACACCTATACGCTGGGAGTCATATGAACTGGGAGTCGTATGAGCTGGGAGTCATGGGAGCCACACCCGGCTCTTAATATATGTGCCGGCTCTTAAATCAGCTGTCAATCAATTGAGTCGTACTTTTGAGTCGTATGAAAATAGAACTGATACCGTGACTCCCGCTCTTAACAAAATGAGTCATGAGACGCCGCAACTATACAAAGCGGCACCTCGTCTTTATTTTATACCAGCATACCAAACGCATATCCTTCATTGGCCCCGGTTTGATAGTTGACAGTCGGCATGCTTCGATGCCATATCTCTTTTTTATTTCTATTAATTATGATAAAGAAAGTTATCGGAGGGTTTTTGGAAACCCATTAGATTAGATCACTTCTTAATATATCTATTTACAATATACACTTAAAAATTCTATTCATTATTATTATCGTTTATTTTTTTGTGATATGAAACCAACATACATTCCTTTGCTTCTGTGCCCAGTGTGACAAGGAAGATAGGAGCATCTTACACAGATGCTCTCCACCCACAAATAGTTGTATTTGGTTATTGTTTCCTTGCCTAACCTCTCCGTGGTACACCCAGCCTCCAGCGCACCTTCTCGTGCCAAGGACACTCTTCACTAATTCCAACATTAAGATAAATGTTAGAAACCCACCACAAGCAGTCCGTTTGCAATCGAAATAGACTTACAGACCAATAACCTTATTCTTACGATCCATTTTTCTGCGCAAAACAATGATATTATATCATGGCGGTTTTCCTCAAAGTTCACTCCTACAAACAAGATGAGATAATAAGACAAACTTGAATTATTATTTAACCAACGCTATTCAAATTCCGTGCTAAAAAAATCTATCTGTCCGTATTAATACTGCCCGAGAGCGATCCCAAAAATAATCCCATACGTGCGTTTTGAATTCAGCACCTATGAAACTTTCTGTTCTATGAAATTTTTCATAAAAAAACACTTATTCGTGGTGCTTCAGTGGCAAATCGTGGAAGCGCATGAACCTTAGGAATCTGTTAGCTGCCCGGGTCCGCAGCGACTATGGGATTTGTTAATAATAATAATTGGATGATTTGTTAGCGCCGTTTTTGTTAAAAATCACCCCAAGAGCCAACATCAAATTTGTACAAGAATAGATTTTTTCTGTGATTATCGAGTTTTAAGTTATGATAAAAAAATGTTAGCCATTTCATATAAAAAAACGATCAATTTCATGCGTAAATTGTGATTTTATTGTTATTTCCATTTTTCCACGGTTTCAAGCAACACAAACTTTAATAAATTGTCAAAGTGTATCTTGTTGCTAGGTAGCCATTCTCTGTTGCAGTGTTATGATGAAAATGCTTTAAATCTAAGGAAAAATGTATGATAATTATGGAAACAACGATCAGAGAATTTATAGATGATGCAAATTTTTTCTTCCTTCCTTAAACTCCCATTGAACTCCCAATGAGATGGCCACGAACCGCCACTGATCACGAATAACGAGTAATTTAGTTTTATTCCTATCTATTTATTTGTTGCTAATTATTTATGGTATTGCGACAAACTAGGCGCGTGCCCATTTTGCGATGGCCGAATTGTTATGGTCTAGTGATTTTTGTCTCAAATACTGTAATCATTTAGAGTGTGCGTCGGTCTATCCAATAGTAAATAAGAGGACAAAATTATCTAGCCACAAAAATATATAAAAATAAAATAATGTAGTAATGTAAAACTTATTTTGAAAATATTGTACATTGTTAACTTTCAGCGAATTATGTCCTAGCTGTAAATGTGATAAAAACGAATTCGTTAAAGTAAATACGCAAAATACAACAAAATCTGTAAAAATTATACTTAAGTACGTAAAATATTTCTTTAAGAAAGCATAGTAAAATAGGCGGAGACTTAAGATAATAGATTGGTTTACATTTAATAAATCAATAAAAATACTCAATTTTTAATTATTAATTTTTTTTTTGAGATTTAAAAACATCATTTTAATATTTAATCATTGTAGAAAATAATAATTACATAACCTAAATGAAAAATGAAAACGGTAAAAAACGACAGAAGATAAAAAGATTTCAGTCGCATCTGGGATACGAACCCAGGACCTCTGCCTATCCGAAGCAACCGCTTATCCAACTTAGCTAATGAGACTAGTTCAATTTATAGTTTACTGGATAGGCAGAGGTCCTGGGTTCGAGTCCCAGGTGCGACTGAAATCTTTTTATTTTCTGTCGTTTTTTCCGTTTTAATGTTTCATTCAGGTTATGTTAATATTATTTTATACAGTGATTAAATAATAAAAATTCTTTGCAAACAAAACTTTTTTAATATATAAATATCACTATGTTTTACATTTATTTATTACATGTATTCTGTATGTCCTAAAGAGGAATGCTTCGCTTTCGAAACATGTTGATATTTATATATTAATAAAGTGGTGATTACAAAGCATTTTTATTCATTTATTAATAATGATGCCACAAAGTGAATACCAACCTTTTGAAGAAATTAGATTCCATTTGTTTAGGTTCAATCAAGGTTCTATCAAAGGAAAATGTTTTATAAATTAGTGGAATAAATAAAAAAAGTACATAGGTAGGTAGGTGAAGTTTTTTTACTTAACGGAATACCGTACAAGAGTCACAACTGCTCCCAACCGCCTGGAGCAATTGAGACTATGGTGTTCCCAAATGGGGTATGTTGTGAGGCTGAATGTGGCAGGGAGGGGAAGGAGATGGGGAGGAGAAAGGTGAGAAAGTACCTTGGTATTCAGGTCCGATCACCAAACTCGGCTAAAGCCCTTTTCAAAGCAACACAAATTAATCAAATAAAAATAACATGCGCACGCCAGGATTTGAACCCGCGCCCTTACGAGATCCTTACCTCTCGACCACGGATGCTGTCACAATGAAATTTAAGTTTGAATGAAACATAAAGTTTCACTAAGCAATCGTAAAAATAAATATATAAATACATTATATACGAGTATATTTACTGTCGGTGTACAATATTAAATGGCCCTGATTTAGAATTAATATTGAAAGATTACGTCATGATCGACGAGCCGCCTGGCTTATGCCCACTTTTCTCTCGCCCAGTAAACTGAATGCAGCTTCTCTTACCTGGCAGGAGATCGGCAATGCTCTAAATTGTGAACGGAATAGTTCACTAGATCACCTCGAACTTGGGTAGAATAAGTAACTAAGTGTATTTTCTGTGTGGGAATGAATGTTCTGAATATAATAATATAACTCAATTTTTATTGGAACAAATTATTGAAGCTTATAAATCTCATCGTAATTTTTTTAAATCATTAAACGTAATATTAAAAAATATCAAATGATATACGAAACAGAAAAGACACAGACAAAAATAAAGGTAATTGTCGCATCTGCGTCTCGAACCTCTCGGTCTATCCGTGATCAGTGCTTTAACCAATTGTGCTAATGCCACTTTATTGATCTACGTCATTTTTATAGATATAATTTGTATATTTATTTTTTGCATAACAGACTGCGTCCATTTATTGTACATATAACAAAGATATAAAAATACATGTCAACGTTAAAGTTAATCGGAATTAATTTCATACCTTCAAGATTTATGTTGAAGATATCAAGAGAGATGTTATTTAGCAACACCATACCCAGTGTCATGTTGAGCCAACACGTCTGTTATGCCATGTGGTATGCATATCAGATCGTGGTGCCGCCCCTGGCAGTTATTGTTTGGTACAAACAACTGGAGGTATGGACATTCTATCAAATTATGTATGACTAGGTTTTGCCTATCGCAGTGGTGCAATTGGTTTGTATTGCGAAGTCAACCGCGACTGACTGCATTGTAGGGAGATTTGCAACCGATTTGACCCACTCTGAGCCTTACTCTCTTCGAAAGTCGATACGCTTACGGTGTTTTTGGCGTGCCAACGCGTTCCACGTCCCGTTTTGACTGCGAATCGACCTTATTGTGTTCGAAATTAAAGGGGCTTAAAGACGATTTTTGCTCGCAGGTACCTTGTCTGAATCGCTGGCCAGACCGTATTACTCCTTATTGTGTAGGGAATTAATGGGGTGCAAGGTCGATTTTTCCCTGCAGACCTAGCACTGAATTTCAAAAGATGTTACTGCAAGGGCCCCACATCTTCTAGACTGGAGACTTTGGTAGCGTGTCTCAGAGAGCAAATCTTCACGATGTACTAATTCCGGGTACTTGTCCTATATCCGCATATATTTATGATCCATGAGAATTTATTTTTATTTTGTGTTGTTTCGTTGCACTGACAGAGGAGAAGGAAATGAGAAAGGTAATGGTTGGGAAGTGCGTGGTTATACAGATCTGGTTACTTCACACGGCTATTGCCTTTTCATGTAACTTTTACGTTCCCAATGGTGGTCTTTCACCAGGGCGATAATCTATCTACATACCACTTATTTAATTTACCCGTCCATTGCGCATAACATTATGCGCAATACCCACCTGCTCATATATTGTGCTGTGAGAATATCAGGTGTGATTTGTATTGTTTCATCATTCTTTGAAAGTGACACTGTTTTAACCGTTTTAGTGCTATTCTTATTTTGCAAGTATGTATATAATTTGCTACAGATATTTTATGTTTTTAAATAAAAAAAAGTATGGTATTCAATAAAAATGCAATTACTTCGACGAATATCAATCAATTTTAATGATTTTTTTTTAAAATTATACAAGTGAAGAATGAAATTTTACGAATATTGTAGTTTTAATTTAAAAAAACTACGCATTTACAACTATAAAAATATTTAAAAAAATATAAAAATGTAAAATTATTTCAATTCACAATTGTGTTTTTGAAAATGAATCCGAAGATTCACTTTCTATTCGCAATCTTTTATTTCGATATACAATAATGTCACTTCCGTCGTCACTGTCTTCATTTATGGGAACAAAGGTCTCATCGTCCGTAGTGCCCCTGTCAATTGATACATTACGATCATCCGCAATAGAACTAACTTCCGACATGGTGAAAAATATCGATTCACTTTAGGGTGTATTTTTAACAGAATAAACAATAAATAAAGTTATCAAGACACGCGCAAACCGCAATATTCCACGCTCAAATCGATACCTTGGTTCAATAGGGAACTAACTAAAAATACCTCATTTTGAGAAAACTGGATTTGAACATTTTTCATACAGACATCGCTCCGTTGTAAAGTTATTTTGTCCACCTATAACATAACGATAGACGCAACATGTAAGTAATTTATCAACCAATCATATCATAGGTGTATTTGGGTACATTTATTAAGTTCCAAACGGAAACATTTGACATGCTTTTCCATTGAACTAAGAATGTGCTGATTTCATTATAATTCCATAAAGAATTATCTGAATACATAATTAGGACGAATTAGACTTTTTTTATTGAAATATGAAAGGGAAGAGTTTTCTTACAATTTTTCACCATTAACTCAAAACCCAGAAATTTTGAGTTGTTTCCATATTGAACTGAGGTATCGAAATTAAACACTTGCTCTCCCGAGGATGATAAAAAGCATACTGAAAATTGCAGCGTATAGCGCTGCGTAGCGATTTTCGTAACTAAAGCTTACAGCGCGATGGCGCTGGGCCGCACTCTAACGGTTAAGAGTGTTATCGTTATATTATTATTTTAGCATAGACAGATCATCAGTGACACAAAACAAATAGCTATGCATTATTCAACATTGACAATAATGGTACAAAATCTCTGATGCAAAAGTACAAGGTACTGTCCCGCGGTATATTAACCCAGATGTTACACACGTTCTGCAAAATATTCTAACAATGAAGTACATCAAATTATTGTCTTCAACAGTAAAATATTATAATTAATTATTTAATTTTCTCTCGGCAAGTATAACAGTATACTCACTAAGTACTGATACTATGAAATCGAAATCTGAGTTTTTATACCATCAGTGTTCAAAATTGGTTATTTACAAAAGGAAGGAATTCTTTCAAAGAATGTACATCGTAAAAGAGATTATTATTAATATAAAAACATATTTAAAAATGTTTTTATTTACTTTTTAAACTAATATTTATACATATAAATATGAGAAGTATGGTTTTATTCCCATCTTATTTTATTTGATTTTTTTTACATATTTACTAAATATCTACTTTAACATTGTTTTTCAACATGCAACTTTATATTGTATTTAAAAAGCTTGTGTTTCCATTTCTAATTATGTCATCTTAATTTTTTATTTCTTTATTCGCAGGTAAATAACAAACTTCGACAACCATAATACGGGCATGTGCCTAGTTTGGTAGTTAAAAAAATGAAAAAATTTAAACTCTGTACCAAACTTATAAAATTAATAAATAAATAAGAAATAAATAAAATAACAATTGAATAAATTACTTAGCTCTGCTTCCCAATGATTTAGTGGTTATTATGATAACTAGATTCTTTTTTTATTCTAACCTACTGAAGCCAAATATGCACTAACAATTTCTAAATATGTACTAACAATCTCAAAACACACGCATAAATTAAACGGTAAAAACAGGAAAATTGTCCCGTGGAAACTAGTTCCATGGGAAATTTTTGATATCACGGGGGGGATTGCGTAATTCCTACGGGAAAGTCACCGATATCTCAGAAAAAATAGACTTTGTGTAATTTCAAAAGCTAATTTTTTAGAGAACAGCATTGCTAAAATATGCACCAAACGTTCCAAAAAGGTTCAAATATGCATTATGCATATGAAAATACGTAAATGAATACAAAATGACATCGAGTGATATATATATGTGTTATTTAAAAACAATTACGAACCTAGTAACTTATACAGCTATAATTAGCTGTATATATTCAGTTTCATTAAATCACAATATTAATTCCATATATATTTATTTATAATACTATTTGTAGTAATTACTTTTTTTCTATGAAACAGAGAGCCGCTTTTGATTTTCATGTAAATTTGATACCCGGTGTCATAAAAGACACCAACGCGCGAAAATAAAACGATACCTGGTTTTCATGTGATGTTATATGTTCTCATTGGATCTTAAGTTATACTTAACATATAATGATAATTTTACTATTTTCGTAAAAAGAAATTACTTTGTGGTGTGAAATATTTATTAAATAAACAAACACTGTTATTGTTCAAAAAAAAAAGTTCTTTAAAACATAGACGATTTTAGTACCTTATAATTTATTTTAATAATTTCATAAAGTATCTTGGTACGTAGTAACTGCACTGATTGAAAATTCCCCGAAGGACTCTGTTCGTGCTCAGGTCGAACGTTCATAGATCTTTAACATTGTTATGAATGTATTTACGTCATCTATCGATTGAAGTAAATGTCGCCACGGGCCAAAGTACATGTTTTTATAGACTAACCGATTATTCACACACCGACACATTTTTTTTCTCAATTGCTTCATAAATGCAGCAAGCCGCTCGGTACGAATTAATGCGAAAAAAACGTCTTAAAATGTTGTAAATCTTCAATTTATAGTAGTATTCCTTAGAGAGAAAATGTATAAATGGTGTCTTTTTTAGATTAGTTTGAAGTATTCTTATCTCTCCAAGGCTGTATTTCTCAATTTTCTGTGGAAAAGTGAATTTGGTTTGCGGACAATTTGGGAGGTGGGCATGGGTACCGCCGCCCCGGGAACCACTTATTAGATAACCAACACCTCTGGTACAGCATGACCTACATGTCATCCCAAGTTATTCGTTACGTTTAGCGACTTAGCAGGGCTGCCTGAGTTCATAAGGTGAAGTTGTGGGCCGGATTGGGACATGGCGGTTGAGGGAGACCCCTTGTTACACCGTTTTGGGAAAGATGTATTAATACGTCACTCCTAGATACACCGACCTCCAGATTTTTTAATTTTTTTTTTAATGTTACGCGGGATAAGAGCGCCCCTGTCTGTACGATGTAAAAACATGGGGACTATTCCATTATCCGGCTGGGCAGCGTTAAGAGGCGGGTCAAATGTGGACTACAGGAAGCGTTTTATTAATGCAGGTTTTGAAGAGGTCCGGATTATATAAAAAGGAAATTTTGATTCCGGTAGCTCGTTCCTTTGTCCCGAATAGACCACAACGTCCTGGGTTCGTGTCTCAGCTGCTACCGTTATTTTTTTATTTTCTCAGGTTACAAATAACCTGAGAAAATTCGAAAATCTCCTACTACCATCACAGTAAGCGGAAGATATTGCTTGTGTCGTAATGCAGGACTTATCCAGCCGAGGAATTGAACACGAACGCGATGCCAGCTCAATCGCTGACCGGTCAAACCTATAAGTAGTCCTTTATTCTGTCTTGGATGTTTAAGTAGGATTGGTTCGCCCTTTCATCCAATACAACAAAATGTCAAATACTGAAAAAAGGTTTTCTATAATACTGTTTTTGTTTGTGCTATAATGTTCATTATTACTGTCTGAAATAAATTATGTTTCGGTTATTATACGAGTACACATAACAGTTAACGACTTCCTCGTTTTGTCGTAATTGCACCGTGAGAGTCGTGTAATATTTAACATAATTATTATCACATTATAATAAACTAATTGGAGTGGTTTTTGATAACAATAAAAAACACAATAAAAATAAGATTATGTCAATTTAACGGAAAATACTGAACTATATTAACATTGCGGTAAAGCCCGTGAATACAAAATATCTGAAATAAGATTATGAACGAAAGCATATTTACTACCAATTTAGAAGCTATAGAGCCCAAATATTGTATTACCAGATTCCTATCAAAAGCACAATAAGGAACGCCAATTCAATTATTATCATATTTTATTTTTTATTTTATCAATAATGACATTCAAACGTAAATACTAGGATAATACTATTTCTTTAATAATGTTGGTTTTCATAGTTAAAATAATATTCAAAACTTCAATTTTTCAAAGCCCGCCAAAACGCTCCAAATCAATGGCCGGTCGGTTTTGATCAGTTTTTAGGTTAGAATGTCAAATGTCAAAACAAGGATGAGCTTTACCGTACATAATTTTATATTCTGTTCATAGTAAACTGTAACTAAACATAAGTAATAAAATTATGTACCTTTTTAGAAACTTTCACTCATTGAATAATAATAGTATTGAGCATTAATATTATCAAGATATCTGTATTGATAATTGGTTTGTCTATTTTCTATCGTTTCATTTGAAAAACGATTATTTTCACATAATATTGTAATCATTTCATTGAATGAACTTACATTAATTGTCTTTTAATTGTAGCTAATGATTTGGTCATGGGTTCTTTTTAATATAAAGTGTTTAAGCATGAGTAAAAACACACTGTCACGAAGCTAGTTGCAGTTTTGCGCAATTTTAAATGAACAAACGATTTAAGCACAATTTATAACCTAGATTCTTATTTCCTCCAAGGTCTTAAAATGGTTCATAAATTATCGTTCTCACAACTTAAATAATTATAATTGATTTGCTCAAATATGCAGGGGTAAATAGGAAGGGTAAGATGGGATCCAAAGGCTTATCCCTGATCCTTATTTATGCATAAGCCTCTTCTTTGGCTGTCGATGCACTTGAGCACATAAATAATGAATGAATTCAACATTAAAAAAAACACAGACGATATTCATCTGCAGCGGGATCACACAATACAAAATACCACGGTGGTGGCGAACACAATACGAATATTGCAGCGGGTTGCGGGTGGAAATTGATACGCAGTGAACGAAATCATAGCGGACAATGATGCGGGTAAAGTCGATGGACTAGGTATGGATTACAAATTGTGTAGGTTTTATTAGGATGCATATTATTGTGGAAATCAACTATTAGGTTATCTATATAAGTAGGTATATTAAGTTATTAAATATTATAAGTCTCTGTGAATTTAACATTTATTTGAGAATAATTACATCTCATCTCAGGGTGTGCGTTAATGTCTAAGATAAACTGACGAAGATTATTGTTGCAGTAATCGAGTGATCTTGTAATAATGCAATATCTAAATAAATTGGCGTCAAGTCGACAGTGTGAATGTTTAAAATAAAGATGGAGTAAACTACAAGTTACATAAACTAATATAATTCATTATTATTTGTTTTTGTGTTTAATTCGTAGAATTCCATTTAATAATTTTTTTTTTATGTAAATCAAATTTAATAATGTTATTATTAAGTTCTATCAAAACAATATAACACATCTAAATAAATCAATTTACAAAATGTTATCACTTAAATACGGGGAAACACATTATAAATGTAAAAAACCCCACATAAGAGGGAATTTTAATTATTTTCTAACTAAATCGGTTTAACCGATAATAAATCATTATTTTTAAAAACACGTCCAAATTTAAATGGGATGAGAGTGAATAAAATCATATAAATAAGTCATCACAATGTGGATTAACCGCAGTTTGAAAATGACCTTGAACGCCGAAACAGCTGTCACAATAATAAAAAACTAAAAATACTTGCGGAACTTAGTAATAATATTATTAAATTTGATTTACATTAAATTTAGAAATATATATGTACAAAACGAAGTTTCACCAAATCGTCAAGTGTAAAGTCGCTGTCACAAATCGCTTATTCTGTCCTCTGCAGGTACCCGTACAATGATTGACTGACGTAGCTAATTTCTAGATAGCCTTTTGACTGTCTTCTTCTTCTATTCCTTTTGGCTGTAATACCTGTCATTCTAAGGCTACTTATTATTGTGTTGATAAAGGGGTAGAAAGAGCAACCGTTACAAATTAGTTTTCAGACATTCATCGAGCAAAAATACAATGTATATTATATATAAAAAGTAATCTGGAGTACGCCGGTGGAGTAAGGACTCCGCATCAAACTAAATTTATAAATATGCTGGAACAAATCCAGAAAAAAAATCCTCAGGTATTATCAAAGGTAGGCCGTTTAAGTATAGTTTTTCAAGTTCGAGTTTGAAGTGTGCATTGAATAATTGAAAATGGAAATTTTATTGTCATACTAACTGAAGTACCCGGCGTAGCCCGGGGTTATTAATGGTTGTGTTCCCCTACTTATTTTGAATGTCAAACGTGCAAAAATTCATCAAGAAGTGCCAATTCTGCTTTAAGCGGTGGGAAAGGGGGATGGGGGGAGGTTTTTCAAAATTTCATATAGACAGTGACCTTCCTCTTCTTTCGATGGTCAAGTGTGCAAAATTTCATCAGGTCGGAATAAAACTGTAGGTTTGTATACAAAATAAACACCCGGGACACACTTCTTTATATAATATATAGAAGAAGAAGAAGAGGAAGAGAAAAAGAAGATTCGTTGATTGTAATGGCTAACTGAATAAATGAGCGTACAAGTTCCTCACCAAATTCTCGGAAAAAATATTTTTTAACAGAAATTTGTCACTTTTTAAAATTTTTTATGATTTTTTCTCATAGCTTATTTTTCTTTGGGTACAGCTTTTCAGCTTTTATGAACAACACCCCACATGCACCATATGAACTTACTTGAGGCAACAAATAGAATTACTATAGAAACGAGACGTTATGCAAATCTTGCAATACTCAGTTTTAATATAGTGCATATCTTTACTTTATTGATAGTCTACTCCTCTTGAAATGCTATGGCTTATACGTGTTTGAATACTTCAGCCGTACTCGTCGCCAAGACTTGTTTAAGATACCACACGGCAGAATAGGTACTCTATCGTAGCATAACATGACAAGAAGAATTGAAATATTTAATTTTTCTTTAAATATGATAAAAATTCCTTGGTATCTTCCAAAATTTTGAGATTATGAAATGTTGAGATCAAAATAAGAAATCTTGTAGGTACTATAAATGAAATGAACTTCAGTTTGCATTCCCCAATTCAACGCTTACACAGTATTGGTAACATATTAACGCATTTGACAATAATCTAAACTTGGTAAATTTCGAAAAAAAGTATGAACGAATTACTTCTACCTAGTTTATAAATTATTGTTAACTACCGCTTTTTACATTATTTACTTATTTATTATTAACGTTAATACCGACTTTGTGGATATTGCATTATTTATTTTTTCTGTTCCTTTATATTCCTGTATATTATTAGCTTCGGTGCAGTTTTTAATTTTTTTCTTATTTCAAATGTAATTATTTTTTGCGCATGTTTCCTATTTTTTTATGTGATTTAAAAATGATGAAATTGTATGTAAAAGCTCTCTGGGCGTTTAAATAATAAAACAAAAATAAATAAATGAATGAGTAATCTGTCGTACAATAAAAAATAAATAAAAAACGTACTAAAAGTATTTACCTTTTTCTGTCCGACGCTCCCTTTTTGATATTAGGTTGATTGTTTTACTTAAAAAAATAAGTAAATCTCTTTTGTAAACATTTAAAAGTGAATATTATAAAAAACTGATGTTTTTGCATTGAAACTGCTGATTCAACTGTTTACATAAATACAACCAGCTGGCTGTCCGCGGTGAAGTTGTTTTAAACTTTTTATAGTTATGTTTATAAAAAAAATATTACTTTTATGGCAGAGATGTAATAAGCTCCCTAAAATCAAAATTCCTCAAACTAAAAATTCCTTAGTCCCGAAGCTACTGATTACGTTCTTGTGAGGTCTAATAAGTCAAAAATAAGTTTTTTTTGCTTGACTGTTTAGTTTATTGAAAACATTGAATTCGAACAGTCGGTGGCTCAGTTGGTATCGCGTCTGGGTCTTACCCAGGCGTCGTGAGCTCAAATTCTCGGCCGTCTAAGTCCTCCATTACGACACAGGCAACATTTTCGGCTTACTGTGATGGTGGTAGGAGATTTTTAAATATTGTAAGGTTATTCGTAACCCGGGAATATTTGTCTTTCTTTTAAAAAGAGAAAAAGGAACACGTTTCCCAGTGTTCCACAAATAAAGTGATATTGCTAGTAGATACTAGTAACATTTTAAATTATAGGCATATAATTTGCAAGTAAGTACTATTAGGCACGTTAGGAAATCTATCAATAAATGCGTGAGGACTAGTTGTTACCTCCCTGTAATAACCGATTAATTCTTACGTTATTGTACCATTAGCAAGTTTTCTCAAACTAGACTGCTTTGCGGTTATTCGAGTGAGAAATAGTTTGATAATTACGCAAACCAATAATGAACCAAGTCGTGCCTTTAGCAGCGAATTGTTTTCGTGCTCTGTAGAAGGTGTTATTATTTAATAGTGAGGATTCGTAGGAATTCTTAGAGCAATATTTAGAGCAATTCGTTAGATGGTTCCATGTACTTTTATTACACCTTGGTAATGGACAATTATCAATCGTTTCGGGAAAATCCGAGTACGTTTCTCTGTCGCATCCAAAACTTTTTTGGTTTCTGCGCATTTTTCTAATTCATATTATATTTATTATAACTCACTGCAAAACAATTGTTAATAATTTTTTACCAATTTAAAAATCATTGGATTTCATAAATTGTTATTGTGTTTATTTCGTGGTACTCCATTTAACTTTTAAAAATAAAATATTAATCATATTTAATAATGCTATTATTAAGTTCCGGAAGAATGCTGTTTCGGCGATGTAAGCCATTTTCAAACTTGGGTTAGGTCACATTGAGACGAGTTATTTAAGTCAAATTTAATTTAATTTAAATAAGTCGTCCCAATGTCACCCAACAACAGTGTCAAAATTGCATTGAATACATTTTTTGTAGTTGTTAGAATAATAACAAATTAAAATACTTGCAGAACTTAATAATAATATTATTAAATCTAAATACCCAAATAAAAATAAAAACATTGAATGGCGACGTATTAACTTTTTAATCAGTTTATTTATTTTATAGCAACTTAAGTTTTGCCTTCTATTGAATCAGGGAGTACCTTTTTTCTTACGTATTAGTATTACCGTAAGAAAAATACATAATTGAACATAAACTTTAAAAAAGTGTGATAAAGGATAGTAAAAATAACCCGTCATTTTTACTACTCTTCAACGTTTGTAAACAGTGAGCTCTGGCATTTTTAAATATGACCAGTGTTCTAAGTCTGGTATTTCAAAGGCAACGTTTTCAAGTTGGGAAACGGATATGGGTAATGCCGCCTCGGGAACTATTCATTGAATAAGCAATACATGTCATAGGTCACTACAAGTGGTTCGCTACGTTTGCTGACTTAGCAGGGGTACCCGGGTTCATGGGGTGAGGTTTGTTCAGATTTTGGCGGGGGATGCGTCTGACCACCAAGTGCGGATCGGGAGAGGCCAGTTTAGGGAGACTCTTTGACCTCTCCAGCCGGATTCCCTTGACCCATCGCCTTGCACCCTAGTGGGAGAGATGGATTAATACTTCCGTCACTCCTGAACGCACTAATCACCAGATTCTTAACCAACACTCCATTTCCTTTTCCTTCTCAGAACCTTTCTTTCCTTAAAAAAGACCCCCTCACAAAAGCAGTGGAGTTGATATTAAAAAAGGCGACTGTTCTCAGTTCACACCACTCCGCTATAAGTTAAGAAGCTTTGAAATATTGAGCAAAAAAAAAAACGTTTTTTAGAATTGTTCAAATCCACTCCCGGGCGATATCGGATAGGTAGTAAAACTAGCTTCTACATAGATATGGATTTTGAAATTATACAAAAAAACTTTGAATTTTGTCTGCCCAAAGCTTCACAAATTAATTATCAAAAGTTTAAAATAACAAATAATTGTCAGAAATTAACATCAGAATATATGCACAATCTATTCTTGAGGTCTTTATTTCCTCAAGGAATTGGCATTAACTGTTTTAATAAAACATTAATAACAATAAAATTATGGGTCTTTGATCAATTCTCATAGGTACAATGTCCATATTGGGTCATAAATCAACCTAAGGCGATGTGACATTTATCAGGTCTCGTTTGAAATTGATACGGAACTGGATATAAATCAGATACATTACTGCGGGGGAGTTGATCGTTCGTGGTACACAAATAGCTTTAACCGAAAGCACGAGTGAAAAAACGCCTTCAAATAATGTCCGCAGGGTTAATATTATTATTGATTTATTAATCACTAAGGATGCGTTTTGGAACAAACGTAATAAACAAATAGAAAAAAAATGAGGTTTATAACAATTCCTTAAGGTTAAACAAAACGAGATAGGCGCTCACAGATGGCGCTAATTAAAATGTTTTAGAAAGAACACACTTTTTGAACTTAATGCTTATAAATATTGAGATAAATTGTTTGTTAGTGGGTTTACACACGAAATATGAAATGAAATAAATTGTTAGTTTAAGTTAGAGCTCTAGTCCCTCAGGACTTATAAAAATACTGTATATGTTGGATTTATAATAATATAGTGTATTTTTATAAGTTTCTCGACGGACCTGAGCATAGAATCTACAGTAAAAAAATATTTCATTTCAACAAGACTACACTTAGAGGATTATTGTCTTTTGACACCTTATATATTTTCCTAACCAACTGTATAGAAATTACATACAAATCATTTCTAATATTTCATGAGTTAGTAACCTGCGCATAAGTAAAATGCGCATTTTTAGGTGCTCACCGTTAAACTAGTAAAACTAAAGGATTGAAATGCCTTGCTTTTTATATTTTAATTAACATTTACTAGATTAAACATAATTTACATTTAATGTAATACTGAGAGAAACAAGAGTTGCAACACAGATGGGTAAAGAAGGGGTAAAAAAGGAACCTGAAGACTTTCCAGGAATAAGCTAAGAACTTATATTGCTTCTTTTCAAGAATGTAAGTCGTTAACTTTTTTTTATTTCATAGTTCGATCACCATTTGCGGCAGGCAGAACTTAGAAAATAACGTAACATACACAAAAAATAATAATTTAACACAGCCTAATTTACAAATCAATAAATTAAAATAACATACAACTCACCTGTATTGAGATTACTGCCGCGAAGAAGGCTGCAATGACTGCGACTAAAAAAGTCGTTTTCGACGACACCGCCATCTTCAGGAAAAACACTTAACTATGTCACAATAAATTAAAAACACTTTCAGCTGATTTTCTTCTATCACTTTTTATGATGCTAAAAGTCCGAGAAAGCGTTGCACATTGGCATTTCTGTAAAAAGAATAATACGTTATTTATACGGACACATATTAGGAAACATTAATCGGATTCTACTGATTAGATTGCATGGTGTGACGCATAAGTAAATATCTCTTTTCTTCTTTTTTACATTATTTTATTATTCATATATTTCAATTTTCACACATGAAAAATTATGGTAATTGAACGATAAGAATTAAACATACTAATTTGTTTTTAATGTAGATGGGTATCGAAGAATTATACGAAGAAACTACGCGATGAACGGAGTGATTAATACTCCCAGTATCGCCCTGGTGAAAGATCACCATTCATAAAATAAACGTTGCATTTTAATTTATTTTCATTTTTATGTGAATCCGCACAAGTATGAGACTGAAAGTTATGGGGTAGGGAAGGAGATACGAAGAAAAAGGCGGGGAAGAACCTGGTTCTTCAGATCTGGTTACCAAATACAGGTAACGCCATTTGAAGCAACGTTTCGATTCTGATGGTCGTTCACCAGGGCGATATTGAGAGTATCTATCACTCTGAAACGTGCCACAAGTAAACTACATACATATTATTATTGTACCATGTATTGTATGAAATTACTTTAGCCGTGTTTAGTGATCAGATCTGAATAGCCAGGCACTTCTCAATTTACCTATTTTCCATCTCTTTCTCTCCTCACTTCTCTTTTAAGCCTCGGGACATATCCCAAACGGGGATGCCATAGTCTCACTGGCTTCGGACAATGTAACACAGTTTCAAAATATGAAAATTTCTTCAAACTTTAATCTTTAAATCCATGACATACATCGCAAAATGTCTGAAAATAAGTGAACTGTGAAAAGCAGTGAAATCATTTTTGAGAGTTTTATGTAAATTTCCAGAACGCATTTCACATAGAATTTAAAAGATTACAGTTTGAAGAATATTGTGTTTGAAACATTATATACTTTCCTAATTACCCGCATAGAATTTACATAAAAATTATTAGTGATATTTTTTAAGATAGCAACCTGCAAAATGCGTATTTTTGGGTACTAATTGTTAACTACTACCATAAGATGACGTTTCACAAAAATTGCGTTATGTAAATTAACCTAGTATTATTACTTGCTATGTTATGTACCTACCCATCTGACCACAACTGTCTGCCTACTTCTCGAATTTCTAGCTTTTGTTTACCTTAATCCTTTGACCAGACAATATCACCCAGTACCCCTTTGTTATAGTAGCTGTTAAAATAAGTATCCCATCTCAGAATTATAAATACCCCAATAAATCCGCAAGGCAAAACCCAAAGTCAATTGTAATTATTATTATTTTTTTAATTTTTAATTTTATTTATCTTATTTTTTTATTTGTTTCTATTTAAAGGTTTTACATATATGTGACTTTAGTAATAATTTCCAAGCACAAAGCATAATTATAAGAACAGTAAGTAAGTAAAGCATATTATTATAATAAAAGTACAAAGTCAGTGCATTCACAGTCCTCCTCACTAGGGAGAACTGTTCTGAGGCGGCCTGCACCTTTTTTTTTACTAATTATCCAATTATCTTAATTTGATTTTATGTAGTTTGCAAGTTCATAATCACTCAGATTTATCAGCCATCTTTTGACTATATTTTTAAGGATATTAGTTTCTGTAATTTTTAAA
Source organism: Halesus radiatus (assembly GCA_022606495.2). Classification (NCBI taxonomy): domain Eukaryota; kingdom Metazoa; phylum Arthropoda; class Insecta; order Trichoptera; family Limnephilidae; genus Halesus; species Halesus radiatus. The sequence goes on along the minus strand of JAHDVE020001060.1, from coordinate 7,748 downwards.
AAATGGTTTGGTAAGCCATTATAAAGTTTTGCAGCATGAAATTTAACATTCCTCTGTTCAAAAGATGTATTAAATTTGGGTATAATCAGTTTATTTTGCCTGACTGCCCTTTCTTTTGCCTTACTGGTTTGGGCATGTAGAGCGAATGAACGAAGAAAGGAGTGTAAGGAGAATATATGACGCGAATGTGAATGGAAGAAGAAGCCGGGGACGTCCAAGGAAGACGTGGCACGATCAAGTGAATCAAATACTTGAGTCGGGCCATGTCAGAAGTCGGAATAACAGAAGAGAATGTATGAGACGTTGTATGAATGTGAATGAAGCAAGAAGTGTATGCCAAGATCGAGTTGTTTGGCGGTCTGTCCTTTCTGCCTACCCCTGCGGGGAAACGGCGTGATGGTTAGTTAGTTAGTTAGTTAGTTACTGCCCTGTTTGTAATTGTCAATGGTTATTGCTTAAAACATAATATTTATTATCACATTACTTAAATTTGTAAATTAACATATCGTTCTTGAACCTGAAAGATTTTTCTAGGAATTCCCGCTAACTTTCTAAAATATCTTGTTGAAAGTCTTTGAAAGTTCCTTTATAAACCTTGTTTATCCTATATCCCGGGTTCATTCCTCTTCCATCACTGCTAGGGTACAATTAGTACCTCAGCTCATTTCTTCCCAAATATTTACTAAAGTAAACTACGTGGCTAGTTCATGATTCTTCCATCTTTATATCTGGCATCTAATAAAATACCCAAACAAAGTATCTGACTTTATACTAAATCTTCAACCCAACCCAACATGAAGAAGATCAAATATAATAAATAAGTGAAGAAGCAAAGGTATATTCAGTGAAGAAAAATTAAATGGTCCCCAAGAAAAAGATGTATCTAAATCGGTGTTCAAAACTGAAAAGTACGTAACAGCTATTGTGTTTGAAAATGTTACGGAAATAAGCGGTATTTGGTTTCCTTGATTATTATTTTAATGATATGTATGTTGTCTTTGAGAAAAAGAAATTCACCGATCAATAGACATTGTGAAAGGAAAATGTACAAAATGTACACGAAACTGATATTGCACCACGGTACGTCATTATTTCCATTGTTTGATCTGAAAGGGAAATGTATTCATTATTATACCTCATCCAACCAATTACGTTTGATCCGAAAGTGAAATGTATACATTATGCTGCATATAGTCAATTAAGCGACAATTATTAATTGATGCAATGTCGATAGCTGCTCAATTAGATTCGTTATTTATGTAATGATTTTGATGTAATGATTACAGTGGTGGACTAAGGAAAGATTTACATACTTATCTGTAGAGGAAATCAAATTGTATCATGCTTTCAGTGTTCACAGATATGTTCATCGATCTGTATGATGATCGCAGATGAAGCAATAAGTACGTAAAGAAAATATTTCTACAGCAAAGCCAATAAAGCAAATCACAGATACTTTCCATATTCCTTTACAATTAATCAATTAAACCTTCTAACAACCTCTTGTGCAAATGTATCGACTTTATAACATCCTCAATAGTGGCAAGATAATTGATATGTTTATCGTCAGTCCTCTGAACTTTTATAAATTTCTCGAAAGTCTTGTAATCTTACTTAGTATTTTTACGTTCAGCGTTCAAAACCATTTTAAAACTGTGTTTAGACCACGTTGAGATGACTTAGATGAAACAGCTGTCATAAATAAAAAAAAATAATAAAAAAAAACTAAAATACGTGCAGAAATTAATAATAGAATTACTAAATTTGATTCATATTAATATAAAAAAAAATTATTCATCCAGTCGACGAACCAAGAACTTGTACTTGTTTTAGGAAACAAAATCGTATTTTGAGTTTGTCGAAGTACTGTTATGAGATTCTATAATTGCAAATTACACATAATATGAAATATATTTATTTTTATAAACAATAATTATTAGCCTGAAACAGTCATCCAAATTGAAAAAACCTTTCCGAGCAAAGATAAATGTCGCCGACAGAACTTAAGGCAAGATTTTTGTGCATAGCGCAAAGGGTAACAATTATTTTTATAAACAATAAGTGCAGGTTCGAGTCCTGTCGGCGACATTTATCTTTGCTCGGAAAGGTTTTTTTCAATTTGGATGACTGTTTCAGGCTAATAATTATTGTTTATAAAAATAATTATTGTTCGCCCTTTGCGCTATGCACAAAAATCTTGTCTTAAGTTTTTAAGAACTTTAGTTTATCAATTAATAAATATTTGACAAGTCAAAGCAATTTTCACCAATAAAATGTAGACATAATTTGTCTCGACGCCATCTATTTGAGAGATTTAGCCGTTACAAGCCTTTCTCATACTAATAAAGTTGGTTGTTTACAGGTGAAATATAATAAAAAATAAAAAAAACAGTAATTATTGAATGAAACACTAGTATATATTGATTAACTTGGCGGGTTTGCGATAACGGTAGAGCATCTGACCGGCAATCAGAAGGGTGCAGGTTCGAGTCCTGTTGGCGACATTTATCTTTTCTCGGAAGGTTTTTTCAATTTGGATGAGTGTTTCAGGCTAATAATTATTGTTTATAAAAATAATTGTTACCCTTTGCGCTATGCACAAAAATCTTGTCTTAAGTTTTTAAGAACTTTAGTTTATCAATTTATGAAATATATTTATTTATCACAAAACGCAATTCCGGGCTTATGGTAAACTGGAGAAATGGCAGAATTAAATCTCTAAGCATTATTTACAGTTTTAATGGCTATGGGAGTCGCCGGGTATGTTATTGCGTGTTTACGATGTGTTCATTAGATACACCTACCGTTTACACGCGTTAGAATGTATTAAGACATTATTGATCTGACGCAATATTAATAGTTAAGAAATTTGTTTCTCTATCGTGAGTACTTGTGACTAATATCGGGCAATGCTCCATTGTCACATCTCCATCTTTCTTACAAGCGAAAGCGAAGGTTCAAAAATATATCAACTAGATTATAATAATAAAAGGGTTATGTAAAAATTTCGACACATGGCCAATAAACAAAAACAAAAATGGCTCGCATCACCAAGTTGCTTGGAAACACTCCTTTATCCCCAATTTATAAAAAAATAATCGCATATATTTGCTCGTCTTTTACAAAACTTTATTTTTTTATTGTTTATACCCATATAAACCATCTTGGTATTGCAAGTAGTTTTATCTGGGTTCCTAATCTACTACTGAAATTGCATTTTTGCTCATAATTTTTATTAATCCACTTTTTATACAGTATTCACATTATTTATGCATTTTTATTTTTCATGTATTATTAAGAATTTTTAACGGTAATTCTAAAATTTTTGTTACAGAATAACAAGATTTTCAATCTTCCTTTAAATACTAACGATTATTGCTACACGTCTTACAATGGATATCGTCTAGTGAGGCGGGTAAAGTACATTGTAACAATTTTAATGTCAATAAACGCCCTGGTTGCTGCCAAAGAAATGACTGTCATCTTTGGGATGCTGTATGGAGGGTCTTTTTTGAGGGAAGGATGGAGTAAACCCGAGTCTTGAAGAGATCCATGTTGTAGGTAAAAGGTAACACAGAGGCTAGTAGACAACTCCACAGCCGAGCCGTTGAACACTACGTGAGGCGAATGACAATGCATGCAACATGAATAGAGTTTATAAATGAGCTCTCAGTGGCATTGGAGTCTTTTAAAAAAAGAAATCAAATATTCACGGGTTACAAATAACCTGAAAATATTTGAAACTCTCATATTACCATCACAGTAAGCGGAAGATGTTGCTTGTATCGTGATGGAGCTCAGACGAGGAATTGAACACACGACGTCTAAGCAGGACCCAGACCCGATACCGACTCAGTCACTCAAACCAATACGGGTATCTTCACATTCTAATTGTGAATCACAACTGAAGGTTTTGTTAAGCTATTTGTAATGATTTTTCACCTTTTGGTAAAATAAGGCATAAATATGGTTAACGTACCCCAAAATAACGTAATAGGGTAATACAAAATATTTCTTATATCTCTCTATCATTAAGTGATTTGTAACTTAAAGATATGTTATCAAATAAAATTTTATCGTGTGTTCGTTTTTTTAAACATTGCTCTATTTTAATGTGTTTTATATTATACGCATGTATTTATTAAAATACATAGCATAACTACTGCTTAGGTTTCTGTAAATGTCGAAATCAAACAGTTATTCAAAATTCTTGAGTCAAGAACTTTAATAATGGGAGATGAATAAGACAATTTATTGCTAACGAAAACATTTTTCTGAAGCACTTTTTTTTTTAAATTTCGCCTTTTGTGTTCAATAGTTGTCGGAAGGTTGTTTTTCCGGGAAATATATAACTTTCTTTAGTTTTTTTTTCAATTGTTATTATCAACTAAAACTTTCTATTTGGAAGAATAATGAAAATCGAAATAAGACAATATGGCCCGTAACAAAGAGCTTCTGTTCAACGAGATTCAAGAGTAATATATATTTTTTAAATTATTAAAGCAGTGCCGTGCAAAGTGAAAGGAATGTACACTTTATGCACGTATAATTGAAGTAAAACACTTCGACATTAATCTGAAATCATTTGGTCATTAAAATCCAACTGGAATTAAAATTAATTTCCAGAAATAAGTATTATTGTAGAGCGACAATTAGTAAAAACTTCAAACACATTCAATAAAAATACAGGCACTAGTTTACTGCATAAAATGGAATAGGCATTTGACTAGATAACTTAGAAGCGTTAGAAATAAGGAAAGCCAAAAACATAAATAGTAGACTCATTAATAATCAAATAAATTTAAATAAAAGTCCAATTCTTAAATTATTCCCAATAAATAAAGTACATACCCTTCCCGGTCAGCAGGTACCTGCTGATCTCCCACCCTTGGCCGTCACTCGCCTGTTTTTATCAATATATAACACATGTGTATCTTAGTTCATAGTTTAGTTGTATACTGCCCTGAAGAAGCTACGGTAGTATTGAAACCCGGTCGGCAAAAGTATAAATAAAAGGGATGTAAACGAAATTGTTTTATTTTTTAATTTGTGTAATCACTGAAACAATAAATCAACATATAAGTATGTTGTTGGCGCGTCCGTGTGCCCGAAGTTGGTCACATATTCCTTGAGTAGATAAACCATTTCATTCTCCGATATATAAACTACTAGATACGGCGTGTCGTAAAAATTTGCAAGACAAGTGCGGCCCAATTAAGAATAATTTCATAACACAACTCCTTATTGAATTCCGTTGCCTCTCTTTGAAACACTAGCCCTATTAAGGCACGCTTCGTTCCAAAATAATACCGAGCATAAAGTTAACCCCAAATTGCATGATATAATTGTTCATTTGGTCCGCCAATAGGAAGCCAGAAAGGCACGCGTCACCACACGTCAGAAAATTTGAAGTTGAAACTTAAGAGGAATGGCTATATAAATACGATTAGGTATATAAAAATATTAAAACAAAACATTTAAAAATAAAAGGTTTTTTCGGGACGATATTTTAAATTTTATATGGCAAATTTGTGTTCCAACGTAAATTGGTTGTTTTTATTTTAATTTAAGGTCCACCATAATGCTTATTTTAATATATATATATATATTTTTTAAATTTTATGCCACATTATATTTTTATAGCAGAGCTGGTAATTTTTTTTTTTAAATCTTCGTTATCCCCCAAATATTTGTTAAAGGAGCTTCTAAAATCGCGAAAAATCAATTCTCTTAATGGCCTATATTTTATAATCTACAACAAAAATAAATAAATCAATTCTAATCCGTACTTATATATTTACTTACATTACGTACAACATTTTATTGCGCGCCGTGCGCAAAGCTATTATTGAGAGTGAACTTTGTGACAAAACTACTGTTGTAACTTCTATATATTCATAAGTCACTTACCCGTACATTCGAATACAATAACGGCTTCTGTTTGCTTAGATAAAATTTTACACTTCATCAATTGTTAGTTTTTTTACAACGCTGGTTTGAAACGACCTATGATGTATGTTTTTTAAAGCATTCAGATAACTGATACATTTGTCAATGATAAAGCCCGCGGTAGTCACCGTCTAAAATATGTCTTACTGAAATAACTGAAATAATCGACATAACTGAAATAGCTGAAATAACTGAAATATTGTGAATGAAAAATGATCTCATTAAAATAATCTCTCTTTGGAATTTTTGCAAATTTGCAAAACAACAGGTAAAATGCATACTTTGTGCGCTTCCTATTTTGTAATTTTTTTATGAAACCAAAGTCATCGGTTTTGGGGTTATTTTCATGGGGTTAGATTCATTCGCCGCGTCTAGATATAGTTTGTAGATGATTTAATTTGCCCGTCTGGTGTCCAACGAGTCAATAGGTATTATATAAGTTGACGATATCAGGTTTCTTTCAAATCAGAACAGATCACACTTCTAGGATTTATATAATCAGTGTGTGTAACGTATTTTTCACTAAGCAGCCTAATTAGTTACGTGAAAATATGTCATAAAGCCTACACTTAACCTTCAAATCCATTTCTCATATCATGTGCAATAGTGTAATGTGTTTGCGAGCCTTTTAAAAGGTTGTTTAGTGTTAACAGAACAATAAACTTTAAAGTGTTGCATTATTACTCGAGGCGTTGGTTAGTTAAAATACAACAGGCCGTTTTTCATATCAATGCAATGAGAAAAACCAGAGGTATTTTCCCATGAAATTAACTTCGCCATCGTTCGAAGCTCGCAGTATGTTTGGTTGTGTCTATTTGTGTACTATTATTGTGTGCTACCCTGACCTCAAAACTTAACTTAATGAATCGTTAATACCATTTAAACTTTCGCAGCTAAATGACATTTTAATTACATTTGCCGCCATCCTCGCTTGATTATTATTGTTGGGAAGTTATTGTTCCGTGGATGTCCCTATTTTAAAAACCGTTAAAAAATATGAGTTGTTAAAAAAATATATATTATTACATTTTCGTAAAACGTCTTTTTAGAATGAACCTACTCCTAATTTAGCGTTTTATAATATTGTAATGATAATTAAGGCGATGCAATGGGAAGTAATGCAAAATCAAGTGTTTTCGGTTTGAGAATTTGATGGCCTAGAAAAATCGTAGACGATTTAATTAAATACTACAAATAGAGCACACCTTGGTCTTTCGTTTGACCGGGATTTTTTTTGTGTGTCTTTAAGTCTAGAAAAAATATAGCATCAGACTAATGATATAATAACACACATATAAAACTTATTTCCACTTTTATTTTATTTCACCGTGACCGGTTTCAGCTTGTTAAAGCCATCTTCAGACTGGTAAAAGTTAATCTTAAACTACGGTTCATATACCCATCATGTGGGGGAGGAGGGGTGGGGAGATAATACAAGGGATTTATTCTATTACATGGGTTTTATTTATATTTGTCATTAAGTCGTCTTTGACTGCCGACTTTTTCTAATTATGTTGGGTATATAAACCGTAGTTTAAGATTAACTTTTACTAGTCTGAAGATGGATTTAACAAGCTGAAACCGGTCACGGTGAAATAAAATAAAAATAAGTTTTATATGTGTGTTATTATATCATTATAATGGAATTTCACCATGTATTATCAGTTTCAAAAATAAAAATATTAAATAGTATCAGACATAAAAAAAAAGTTTAAAGCGCGAACTCTCCTACTTACGAACCCCTTTTCCGATATTGTCGTATTGTTCATTGTGGTAAATTATGTTTTTTAGAATATGAC